>VDFB02020257.1:0-49817 GCA_007258455.2 Sequoia sempervirens
AAAACAATGCATCATCCATCTCGTCCTTCGTAGATAGTGCATCAACCACTATGTTCTCCCTTCCTTTATTATAAAAAATATCAAATTCATACCCCACCATCTTACTGACCTATTCTTGTTACTCATTGCTCTAGAAATTATTTTGTGTTATCATGATCTATCTTAACTTAGAAGTATCTACCCATAAAATATGTCATCCACTATTTCACTAAATGAATAATAGTTATTATGTCCTTCTCATCAATGGGATTGACTTGATACTTACCATTCAATTTCAAAAAATATCCAAAATAAATTGACCTATCTTCATTTATGATAACAAATTATATACAATTTCCTAAAGCATCACTCCACAATAAAATCCTTGGTGAGGTCTAGGGTGGCTATAACTAGAGTAGTACACATAGCCTCTTTTAATCTCTCAAATGTTGTATTTTCTAACTCATTCCATTAAAAATTATTTGTCTTCATTATATTTGTAAGGGGTGTTGCTATGTGGTGATAGTTCTTCACAAATATTCTATAATATCTAATGATTCCTAGGAAGCCCCTCAAGTGCTTAATGGTTTTAGGAATAGACCACTTTTGTTAGGATCAACATTTACTCCTTTATGAGACACCATGTGACCTAATAAATCCACCTATTTGAGACCAAATTCACACTTGGAAGGTTTAGCATAAAGTTGGCGATGTTTAAGTACTTGTAATGCTTGATCTACATGATGCAAATGCTCATATCATCAAAGAACACTAATACAAACTTCCTTAAAAATAGATTGAAGATAAAATTCATCAAACTTTGAAATATAGAGGGAGCATTTGTAGGACCAAATGGAATCACTAGAAACTCATAATGACCCTCATCAGCTCTTAGTGTTGTCTTGGGAATATATTCTTCCTTAATTTGAATTTTATGATAACCTCATCTAAGATCAAGTTTTGCAAAAATTATAGCTCCATGCAATTCAATAAACCCCTTCTCGAATTTTGAGGGCTTTCTTCAACTAGGGTTATAGGAGCATCAAATATGGAACCTTCATATTTTTTTTGTAGGTTTTGGGCTTGAAATTTTTTTCGTGCATGTTGGATAAAAATGAACCTCACCATTGCATTTAGGATGCCAAATAGATGAATTTTGACTAAAAATTTGTCTGTATTTGCTGACAAAAGCTTCTAAGGAAAAAAAATTTAGTACAAGGGGTCGTACAACCCTGTATAGTCGTACATTTGGTTTTTTTAAATATATATTATAACACAACACTAATATAAGTGTTGCACTATATATAGCATCCAGCAACCACAAACCGCTAACCGCCACAACTTGCAGACCACAACAACAACGACTCAATCGCTAGCGGCTACAAAACTGCCACTAACATTGCCCTTCCCCACCACCCATCCACTGCTTTGTTAGTGACGGGGACAAGGATTTTTAAAGCCCCCACAATTCCCAAGGCCACATGGGCGACCAGTGCCCAACCCCTAAGGGGCTATTTTTTTTGCTTTTATGGAAAACTATGTAGATTTGGAAAAATCGTCATCATGTTTCTCTTGGATATCAAAATTTTACGAACAATATATCAATAGAAATTTGGTTTTATGTAATTTCCATTAGTGTGGGTTTCATCATTATATTTTTTTATTGGTTCATTTTACAACCTATCAAAGTCAAATGTGTTTTTTTCACTCCTGAGCACATAAATTTTGACCAATTCCTTCATTTTTTTTATTCATGTGGTGTTGGAAAGGTTTTTCAGGGATATTAATAGCTATCCATGCACTTTTTCCATATTTTTCTCTAGGTATATTTTATTCAATTTTTTGTTTTTTCACATTCTAATGAATTACTTGGATGTTTTGGCTCTTGGAAACTTTTTGTTTGTGTGGGATTACTTTTTTTTGCTATTCTACATGTATTTCCAATATTTTGTCCTATTTGGGCATTGAATACATCTTTTGTAAGAAATTTCTCTTTTGTATATGCATTGAGATAAAGTGTCACTCTGGTGTATCTATTTTGGAGATTTCGCACATCTTATTGTGCCCTTTTGTACTTGTGCACTATGTTATAAAGTTCCATGGGGGGTACTGTAGTACCTTTTTTTCCATCACATCTTTGTCAAGTGAGTCTCCCTTCCATAATAATATTGAATCCTAGTGATTCTTTCCTCATGCATGTGTGTCTTGGTTTGCACACCATTTTTCAATTGCAAGTACTTTCATGTGCATGTTCAAATGTTATTTGTTCTCCTTCATGCACTTCTTGATGACATACACTTTCATTAGACCTATCACAACTCTCCCTTATCCGTATTATAGGTGGTTTTTATTGTTGGTGTTAATGTTTCATTACTTTCATTTTGGAGTGAGTTGTTGATTGGTTACCCATGTATTTCAGAGAGATGGAGCACTTACCATATAGACACTCTTGCATTCCTATTTCTAGAGATGACCTAAACCATTTTCACTTGATCAGTGTTTTTCAGACTATTAGTATTTGTATCTTCGACTATACCAAATGTTTTCCTTGTTTATCATTTTCAATCATTGTTCAAGTAGTGTCGTTGAAGGTACTCATGTAGATTGGTGTCTTCTTGATCATGATCATCATCTATTTCAGAGGAGGTCCTTTATCCAAGCACTATAACAGTCATCTTTCGGCAATTGTCTACAACTTCTTCATGCTTTGAACAATGATGTTCTTCATGTTCCTATTCTTTTTGGGACATTGTTTTGGAGGCTTCTTAGTCCTTCATTTGTCTTTCTCTCTTTTCAAGAGGAGTTTTTCTCATGAGGTTTTCTTCTTTTCTCCAATTATGAGAGATTAGATTGTTTGTATGTGGGCGCCTCATCAGGCCTTGTTGTCAGTACCATTCATGCATTCTTTACTTTTTATGCATTCAATTTTAGAATTTTTAGCTACTCCCTAAGTTACACTTAAGGGGGGTGTTAGAGTAATCATTCATTAGGCTAATTTCACTTTATGCACTTAATCTAAACTTGGGAGTGTTTTTTCTTTTATTAGATTGAGTTATTATTAGATCATCATGTCTCATCACATAAGATGAGGACACTTGTCATGATCTAATCTCTTTCTCATTTAGGGTTTTCTCTTATAAGCACTCCTTTGTATTATTCAATTCAACAATTCTATAATTTTGTAAAGTTAAATTCTTTTTGAGGAAATAACAAATCATTGTTTGTGGCTCTTATGCATGGAAGGTGCTCTTGTTTAAAGTTTGATCATGTTTTTGTGTGTTTCACAATTTCAACATATACTCTTATTTTACTTTATCAAATATATATTATAAATTAATTAATTGTTATTTAGTAGATTTTTATAAAAAAAATATAAAAATATCATAATTTTAAGATATATTAATGTCTATAAATAAACTTATTAAAAAATAGCATATAAAAAATATAATATTTTGAAATGGTAGCTCTTCTAAAAATTGGCATACTCATCTTTAGAAAAATCTATTTAAATTATACTGATAGATATCTTCTCAAGCTACCTAATTTTAAATCAATTTATCATATATCGATTGAATAGGCACCTTGGGAAGGATACCTCTCCACATAATTTAGATAGATTTTTTTAAATATAGATACATTAGTTTTATAATTTTTATTTAAATAAATATATATTATTATTGTGATATATATATAAAGAGTTTTTAAGCCTAAGAGTTATTTATTTTACTTTATAATTATTTAAGAATTATTTTATTATATTTATTAATATTTTTTATAAACAAGTACTATCAAGGTGGCAGCACCCACAATATTAAAAAATGAATTTCCTTGCAAATGATTATAAGATCAAGATTTTTTAATATGTTCAAGACCTTCAAGTAGAACTTCAAATTCCGATTTGTTGTTTGTGTCAAAATGAACATGTTTCGAAAATGCCCAAATGAAAACTCTCATTTTATCTCTAATAATACAACTAACACCAAAGATATCGGAATTACCTTGTGAGACCCCATCAAAATCAAGCTTCAATCTACTACTCATTGAAATTGTCCATTTCGCCTTCCTATGGACAAACTTTGAGAAGTAGATAAGCCTCTGGAAAGCTTCAAAAGCCTTCACCTTTTTGTAATATTGTAAACCTGGGAGGAGAATATCTTAGGAGCTGAAAAGATAATATGAGCATTTAGAAACTCATAGATTCCAACCTTAATTCCACAACACACGTCTTCAGCAAGGAGAGAGCAATGATTGAATATCCTATGAGTTCTCTCCTTCCTCCACTGCCATATGATTAGGGATGGGGAGTGGCACACGCTCCAGATTTCTGCCAGCTAGATCTTCAATTCTTGTGAGGCCATCCAATAAAGACATCCATGCAAGGCCCCATACCAATCCAACTTTTTGATAAGCCACATCCAACATTTGAAGTCGAAGGGGCGGTTTAAAAGAAAGTAATCAACAGTTTCTTCATCTACAACAGAGGGACCAAGAATCCCAATAGACTTAACACAGTTGCTTGTCAGGATTCTTTTATGCACAGTGGCCTAGGTGAATGTGCTAGCTTTTGGGATGACATTTTTCCCCCAACAAAGATCAGTCGACCAACTCGAGTTAGAAAATCTGTTTTCCTAAAGTATGGAGCCCATTTTGACTGAATATCTTCCCAATTTCGAGCCCATCCAAATAATTTAATCCTCATCCAAAGACAAGGAAATGACCTTGCTTGATAAGATCTCTTTCATTTTCAATTTTGCAGGTTGGGAAAAAGGTTGCATTATCAAAACTTTGCCATTGCCAACCTGTATTTTTGTCCTTCTCAACGACATCAGCCACTTTGTCCCCCTAGATGTCGATCATCATGTTTGTGCAATCCTACAATTCAAGGAACAAGTTGAGGGTCATACCAAAAGCAAGTGAAATAGTCATCATGCATATTCCATGATAGGTGATCAATTCTGAGGGAGTGAAAAGACCTTAAGAATTGCCAATATGTGAACTATCGGGATGGTTTGTGATGGAAAGAATCCAGTCAACATTGAGATATTTCTTCTATAGAATCTGACACCAAAGCATCGAGGGATTTTCAAATACCTTCTAAATTAGTTTGGTATCAAGAACCAATTTTTTCTTCTTAATGTAACTAATGTCAATACCATTCAATAATCGCGACAACTTGGTATGTTGGGCACCTAATGAGAAGAATTATTTTGATATATTTCAATCCTTCCCAAACAAATTTCTCATCTGACCATTGAAGCCCTAAGTAGATTTCTTAATGAGTTGGATGCAAGACATCATATATATGGGAATGACAAATAAAATAGCCTTGATCACCAGAATCCTGCTAGTAGAGTGAGCCATCTTCCCTTCCAAATTTTGGCCTTCACCTTACAATTGCCAATGGAACATTTCAAAAGAGAGGTTCTAGAGGGACCTTTAAAGAGAGGGATTTTGAGGATCGAGTCCACCTTGAAACCAAGGTAGTGTGTGATCCTTCCTTTTGTTGCTTGCTTAACTTTGAAAAATAATATGCATGATTTGTTTTTGTTGATTGATTGGCCTAAATAACATGAATAGGAGTTGAATGATATTTTAATTGTGGTAGTCATATCCATGTTGGCAAAGCCATACAAAATTGTTACATTTGTGAATTGTTGATGAGTGATAGGATCAAGGCCTCTCAAAACTTGCATCCCCAACTACTCATCAACATCATCCATTCCCCTTTGATTGATCTGGTAAGGGCTTCTGCCATAATAATGAAAAGGAAAACAGATATGGGATCACCTTAACAAAGGCTTATACAAGCTTCAAAAAAACATGGAGACTTGTTCACTAGGACCGTGAATGTGACAAAGGAGATGCAACCAAAATTCTAGTCCAACTAATTCTAACTAAAACCAAACTCTTTAAGGGTATGCATTTGAAAAAGTTAGCTTACTTGAAATCATAGGCCTTGCTTACATCCAATTTAACGATCATGCTTTTCATGTGAAGTGATGATAGAGTGAACAACCTCATGAGCTATGATGATTGCATCCAAAATGGATCTACCCTAGGTGAAACCACTCTATTCAAAAGAAATTATAAAAGGGGGCACACATTTGAGGTGACTGGCCATCACCTTAGAAATGATTTAATTAATTGTAATGCACAAAGAGAGGAGGCAAATATACTTTAGGGAAAGGAAATCAAGCTTCTTGGGCAATAGAGCGATATTGGTATTATGGAGACCCTTAATAATTTATTTTGACTTATGGAAAGCTTCGATGATAGCCCAAACATCCCAACCTACAATATCTCAAAAGTTTTGATAAAAACAAGAAGGGAACCCATCAAGACCTGGAGCTTTATCCAAGTACATATGCAAGACAACAAACTTGACTTCTTCCACAATCACAAGAGTCATAAGCATACAACTTATGAAATATACAAGGAGAGTGGACATATCCCTCATTTTATAAGCAACATCAAATGCCAAGAGATTCTAAAAATGTGACACAACCAATTGTTGAATTTCTTCTAGATTGGAGGAAGGGGTTCTATCCTCACACATAATCATAGAGATATAGTTCTAGCATCTTTGTGTCTTTGTTGAATTATGAAAAACCATTGAATTAGAATCACCTTCTGCCAACAAATCTCCTGAGATTTGAATCTCCAAAAGATTTCTTCATTGCCAAGGATTTTAAAATTCCTTGCTAGAAGCTCATTTTCCTTAATTGTAATACTTTTGAAAATATTCAAGTTCAGGACCTCTCCAATTCATATTCAATCTTTTTTTTTTCCTAAAAAAGGTTCTTGAAGATATTGCGGTTTTAATCCTTTAGCCTCAACTTGATAAACCCTAGTTTTTTTCATGTAGCAAAACATTTTGGAGCCTTTATGAACATCCACCTTTTCCCAACATTTCTTAACCAATTCAAGAATCTCCTCACTGTGAAACCACATCCATTTGAACTTGAAGGAGGATTTGATTGGAGGTTGGTCCTCCACCAAGGACAACATGATTAAGAAATGATCTGACCTAAAAATAGGGAGGATGTAGGACTCCAACAAAATGGAGGAAATGAGCCAACAAGTCAAATAAAGGAATTGGTTGAAGTGTTTTGTAATATTTTTGGATCCATCTTGCCTACTAGTCCAAGTAAATTGACCCAACTTTGTATAGATGTCAATCAAGCCAAAATTAGCAACATAATTTTGGAAAGGAAGTTGAGAGGGGGAAGGAATAGAGGACTCTCCCTATTTTTCATCACAAGATAGAACAACATTGGATTCACCACTTATGATTATTTTCTCTCTTTGTATAGGATGGATAAAGCATAGAAGATATTCCCAAAGGCGGTCTTTCACCTCATGCTTAATGTGGCCATAAACATTAATCAATATGAAATCTAAGTTGGAGATAAATTTCCTTACCCGAGTAGTTATCCAGGAAGGAGAGGAGTGTAGAGGCTCAATAGAAAACTTGTTGGCAAGCCATCAAATGGTGAGACCACTAGTAGAACTAATTGCATCCTCGAAACAACCATTCTAGCCATTACAATGTTTCATAAAAAGAGAAGTGTCAATAGCCTTAAATTTAGTCTCTTGGAGCAATATCAAGTTAGATTGCTTCACACGCTCAAAGTGGTGTTTGATCACATGCCTCCTATAAGGGGCATGGAGGTCCCTAACATCCAAAGTTGTGATTTTCATTGCTTCCTAAGGGAGGGTTTTCTTCTCTTAGATCTCATAAGATAATTGTTGATTGAGGATTGCCCCTTCACCAATGCAGTCTCCTCCTACTTTTGTTTGTTAGATTTTCTCTCGTGCTACATTTCCAAGCCAATTTTAGCCTTCATAATCTAAGAAGCCAATTGTCCAATCTTTCTAATGTCCACATAGCCAAAGTAGTCATCAAAATTATTGTCAAATTCTAACCAAACTTCATCATTGACATCAAAGGATCTAGCTATGTTGAAGCGATGAAAGGGGACAATCACACAATCAAGGATCTCTTGGAAATGGGGGAGCATTCAAGATCAAGGAAGAACTATCAAGAGAAGAAATAGTTTCCTTTCCAATATTAAGAGTTACCCCTTTATCCTTAACCACCCATTTATTAGTAAATTTCACAACAGTGGTGCAAGCAAATTCATAATGGGAGAGACTGCTGCACTTCAAGCGAAAAAAATGTCTTCTTTAATTTCAACTTATTGCAGCCATCATGATCCATCAATATAAAGCACAATTTGCTTTGGAATGCTGTGTATGGTTAAGATCCTTAAGTGGGTGAAAATTCACGAGTTGCTATTGAAATTCTCCATGTCAATTTGAATTATTTGACTAATAGTGTCCCTAATCTTAAAGTTTATACATATATATTAGAATTCTAGATGTAGATTATATAATTTGATCCACCTAGGACAATCGTACTGTAATGCCCGTCTTGTAACCTAAAGAATGTTGCATTGACTATGAAAGTGTAATAATTTTATTTTTTTTAGTGTAATCATTTACTTAACTAATTGCAAACATTCCCTAAGTAACGCGACGACACACTACTTGAAAATTCCCATTAGTGACTTTAGTATTTAGCATTACATATATTTAATTCACATAAACTTTAGAAGCATACATTGGATAACATTTAAATTACATCAATGAAGGTATAATGTACATAAAAGATTCTTTTATACATTGCATTTGAAATAACATTACAATACTAATTTTCCAAATGAGGCAAATCAAATAATAGTTTGCAATTACATATTACAATTGTTCACCTCATTAACAATCGAGGAGTGTTATGCAAATAAAGTTTCCACTGATACAAATAAGAAAGTACATATATCCACATACGAGCTCTCCATCCATGAAGTACTCGTTGCCACGAACAAGAACTGGGGACCCAACGGAGTAAGGTGCACGTTCCACCCAACCATGTGGTACCCGTAGGTCCACCCCCCATGCTAAGAGATAGTAAAAAGGTTCCCTAGACATAACCTACAAACCCTAGACACAAGTAAAACCATAGACAAACTATACAAGTACACACTTAACTTATTGGTTACATTGCTTCCAGAATTAGGATAATCAAACATGCTAAGTACACAAGGTTACTGTTATTTTAGGTGGAGTGTCATCACAATATTGCATAGGCTACCCTAGTGTTTCTTCCTAGGTTCCGGCCCTCAACTTGGGTTACCCTAGTAACCTCTTACGAAACCCAACCCCTCATGCAAACCGTTGCGGAATCGAATATCTTTTAAAATAACAAGATACCGATTTTCCATTCCAGGCCTTCTCAACTTATTCTCAAGACTGAACTAGCCCTTGAGTCTATAAGTGAGGCTTATTAATCTAGTTAAAGATTTTAAACTAACTAATGTGTTGTTTTAGTTTTCACTAACTTACTAACTCTACATGAGTTACCCTAGCACCACTTTGTGTGTCGGCCCTCACAAAGAGCCACTCCCCTAAAAATAACATAAGGAATCTAAATTCATTAATTAAGGTAGGAAAAGTGCACAAAAATCAACATATAATACCAAACATAACACAACGGTCATCACATCCTGTTCATAGAACCAGGTGTCTAAAAATCATACATAAACCGAGTGCACTACCCTAGTTAACTCAAAGACTGTATTTAAATCAAATAACAACTCCCACATTAAACAAACTTATCTGGAAGACCGTAATCTAATATATTCCCAATTTGCCCAATAAAAGAGAAAATACAATTTAAAGCAAATCAGGTATAGTAAACATCTAATTTTAGGATTTACTAAATCTAGTCAATAAAGCATGAAAATTAATTAACTTGTTTGCAATTCATTTCACAATAATAAAAGAAATTGCTACAATTAGTCTAATTGGATTTTCTCAATTTCACGTAAAAATAAATAACAAATTTTCTTTTCCAATATTACTACTTTAAAGATAGATAATCTTAAACTTACATGCATTTAAATTTAAAAGAAAACTCATTTTAATACTATAATTATTTCCCTAAAACTTAATAAGTTAAAATCTTACAATTATTTGTATACAAACATATATACATATATATATATATATATATACACACACACATATATATATACATAATGTAAATAAAATTATACATTTAAATATTGTCAAATCCATATTTAATTAAAGCAAACCGAAAACAAAGTAATACACAACGAATGCATTTTAGGGCCGAATGAAGTTACAGCCATAGCCAAAGTTTAGGGTTGTGGTGGTTTTACCAGGCGCGGGCTCCATACATGGGGTCGGCCTAAGTGGTGGGGTGGCGCTGGGGCTGCTCCCACCATCGCCTCCATTAGGGGCGGCAGCTGTGGGAACGGCCACAGCCCTATCCCCATTCATTTACAGGGTTATAAAACATACAAATAAAATCTGTGGGTTATAACCCTGCGGAAATTTAATATTCGAAAATGTTTTTTTTAAATTCTGTTTTTTTAATTTCCAAACCCTTATCTCGCCTGTACGGTGACTTCAAAAATATTCATGTATTGAATATAAAATTTTCACAATCCAATTTATATATGAATGTATATATATGTATATGTAAATATATATATATATATATATTCATAATTAAATGATAGATAAAATACTAAATCAGGCAATTACTTTCAACAGGGTTTTTCATCAGGAAATTGAGAAATTTAGCAGTATACACAATTTTTCCCTCAACAAATTAATTCAATCACAAAGGGTTTTTATTTTAATTTCCAAAATTTTAAAAAAAAAATCCTTCACAATCTAATTATTCAAAATATTTTCTAGAGGAAACTTTTAACAGAGATTGTAACAAAGGTTTCCAATTTCTCAATTTTATCTATAGAGTTTTCTTCTGAAACTTTTCAATTGCTTAACAAAAATCTACAGGGTTGCTCTCTAATTTCACTATAAAATCTTGTTTTTGAAATATAAAACAGAGAGGAAACATCTTTTTGCAGAATCATTTTTCACAAAAATTTCCAAGAAAAATACAGGAGTCGCCAACACAACTATTTCCTCAGGCAATCTTTTAAATCCACAATTTTACAAATCTTGCACAAAACTAATTCTTACACAGGAATCTTTTCAAAAGAAAATAAATTAAATAAATAGGGAAATACCTGTATTTCCTGTAGCTTGAAAAACTTGACTGTAAAGAGAAGCTTTGTTTTCCTGTTGCATGCAATCTTCCAAAACCCTTCCAGAACACCAATTTCCAAAAGAATGCAAATACTAAACGAGAAGCAAACCAAAACTTCTTCCAAAACTCCAAAAATATAAACCCAAAAGTATTCACCAAAAAGATTTCCAACAGTTCTCTCTTCTTTTCATTTCCCGTGAAGAGTTTTTCTTGTTTTCCCCAAATCCCATAGTATCTTCGAGAGAGAAATCCCAACAAGAATTTTTCCATAAATTTAACTAACACACATGGCAATTTTCAAGAAAATATCTATTAACCACTCATGGATATTTCTTCCCACTATTAACAAGAATTTATTTTATTTAAAGAATTAAAGAATTCAAAATTCAAAATTCAGTTTCCTTTTTATTTTAATTCTTATTTAAAATTTCATTTCTCACAAAACATTTAAATTTATATTTACTCTATTCCCTAAATAAGAGATAACTTTAATCAATTAATTAATTCATTTAATAAAATAATTTTAATCACAATGACTAAATTATTTTACCAATAAACTAATTTAATTAATTAAATAAAATACGAAGCTTTTAATTACTTTATTTAAAATTAATTTAAATAAGCACCGAATTAAAGAACATTAATCTAACACTAAATTCACAAAATAAACTTTATATGGCAAATAATCAAAACAGACCAAACAAGACAACCAAAAACACCAAACCTAAACTGACGACATACTGTGACTGGGTGTGAGACTAGACTAGGAAAAACCTTGTTACTACCTCCCAATCAACATTTCCGTTGAGTCTTGACACGCTCGGACCTGAGAAACCGGGTGGAGTCAGTGTCATGTACCTACAATCATGCAATCAAACAAATAACATACATATATATATATACTCCATGTTTCAAACACACCGTGCGGAGAAAATCAAGGAAATCACAGGGCACTCGCGAGTGAGTGATGCAACTCCGTTCTCCACACCAATGCACATCACATCAAACTGACAAAATAAATAACAATTATTCTACCATAAGCATATAGATAGCAATAACATCAGAAGTAAACATCTATGCTAACATAAAACATGTCAGAAATAATTATCACCATACAATGTATCATCATATCACAAAATAAATCCACTTTCGCTTTAAAGTCAATGATTAATACACCAAAACAAAGTACCAAGGTCTATCAACGTGAAAACATGCTAACATAAAACATAATTCAAAATGGAGGGGTACTACATGTACGGGATGTATAAATTCATATTGAAGTTAGGACAACATCTTTGGAGGTAAAGGGGAATATCCTTTGCATACCAAATGCCACTATTGATAGCCTCCTCATGAGTAGAATTCAAATAAAAAATGGCCACAAAGAAACCCTTCAAGAGGAATAAACATTGTTGTGGTGCTAGTTTTCCATAGACCAATTCAACTCTCAGAAGTGTTTGTCAATGAATCTCCCAATCATAGTGCAATCCAAGAGGGATTAATTGCCACCATCACCTTCAAAGTTAACTTTGGATGAGGTAGATTGTTGTAGAGATTGCTACAATTTTTTCTTTTTCAATTTTTTTGCGTGCCATTTTCCCTTCTTAATTATTACTATTTATTAAATATAATTATTTTATAATTTATTTTTTAAATATATATCTACTATGTTTTATTTTTATGTAGATAGTAACATTCTTCCATTCTTCTCTTAATATTACTATATAACACTTCTCAACACAATAAAATTAAAAATTATATAAAAATAAATAAAATAATTTCAAGTTAAAATAAATATATTTCAAATATTTATATTAGTATAGTATATGATATAGACTTACCATTAAACCCTATCCCATCACTCAATTCTATTGACAAATTACGTTCTATCCATCAATAGCTCCTTGTAATGTACTCCTAAGGCTTACAAGTAACCTAATTTTAATTAAATGAATTCATTCATTATAAATAATTTAATAAATTTCTAAGGATGTCATGAAACCCTAATTTATTATAGAAAAAAACAAATTTAAAAAGTTAATACATTGTAATCAACATAGTAATACTTAACGTTGAAAATAACCCCCACCATATACAACCGACATATTAACCATAATCTACCAACAACCCATACAGCTATTAATAATATAACTTTTCTATCATTAATGAAAACTTATTTCACATTATCTACTTATGCACGTTGACGTGTTTGAAGAATAAGTTGAGATGGACTCCCTCCAATATAAAATCATCATTAAAAAAGAGACAAGAAAACTACCTACAACAATGAAAATGACAACTACTTTATTAATAAATAATAAAAAATTACTGCCTAACTAGATAGTGAATATTTTCCTAAGACTATCTAATTTGTATATGGAATCTAAAAATTTGATTTGACCGATATGTATTTATTATTTTATGTATTTTGACTTAATGTTGATTCAAGAGTCTTTATGTATTTTTTTCATATTTAAATTTGATTATTTTAATAAAATATTTTTAATTTTTCAACTTCAATTCAAAACAAACAAAATGATTTTATTTTAAATCTAAATTTCATCAAAAAGTGTTATATATGTTGAGAAATAATCTCTTTACTTTTGTTCCATTTTAAATTTCATTTTTATGTTTTATAATCTTGACCTATTTCTAATTTATCCGTTATTTCCTAGGCACTTTAAATGGCGAGATTCCAAAGATTTCAAAATCGCTTCAATTGTGAAGGCTCCAAAAACCATGAAAATTGGTATTAGCAAATAGTACAGATTATAAGATTTAAAGTTAAAAAGTACATGCTATTGTCCACACTTTTCGACTAATTTAACTTTTTAAATATTAAAATAGCCTAGTCATCATCATAATCATTCATTGAAATATAAATTATTATTTAATTATTTATAATAAAAATATTATTAATATGATGATATAAATTAATGATATAAATAAAAAATATAATTAAAATGATAATATAAATTAATTATATAGAATATAAATGTATGAGATATTTAAAGTATTGAAATCTATAATTTGTAAATAATTAAGAGAGGATTCAATAGTTGAGTATCTTAATTTTGTGTCTCTCAAAATCATACGTGATGATTTCAAATCACTTGTTTTTTAGCATCTTAATTTTGTGCCTCTCAAAATCATACGAGATGATTTCAAATCACTTATTAAAAAAAAAAAATTACTTGGCAAGGCCCCAACTTATAACTAAGGTTTCAGGTTCACATCATCAAATGTGATGTCACATCAACATGCTTTTGTTGAGGTGTCTAAAAAAATCCCCCAAAATAGTAGATTCATAGTTGTGTATTAAGTCAAGTTTTAATGGTATCACATGATTTATTATGAGTACTTGTGATCAACACTAATAACTTTAAATCACAACTACTAGTGCTATACTAAGAAAAATATTGGGCATTAAATTTAACAAATGCTATCACAACTATAGAACATACTCAATATTGAGTCCTCTCCCGTGTCATACTTCTTTAGAGAAAACTATGTAAAAGACATGAGAGATGTCATTCTCGGGCATCATTTTGAAAAGCATATATATTAAAGCTAAAAAGGTGCCTCAAAAATGATGTCTTAGTATCTTTTACATATTATTTTCTATAATGATATCTATCTTTTACATGATTTTTCTATAAATAGGTATTCTAATTTTACTTTTGTGGGATATTCAACAATATTTTTTTTCATTTAAGAGTTGTTTTATTTACTTAAGACTTATATTATAGTTAGCTTATTTACTTGAAAAATATTCTATTTTATTTCATTTACTTAATAGTTATTTTAAAGTTTTTTTAATTTTTTCAAATGTATATTAGTTGTGTTCTAATTTTTTATTAGTTTTGTATATCTACTCTTTAATAGTCCATGAGATATGCAGAAGAATAAAAAAAATAGACCTTATATATCCAACTTGAGAAAAGTAAAGCAACTAGACACAAGAGACATATTACAAATCCTCGCAGTACCCAAGCACACCAACAATTCTTACCACCAACCCCCCTAATCAAAGGAGATATCAATTCTTCCATGGGGTCTAAATTGTCATCACAATAGCACACATGCACATTGAAACATGACTCCTCCAAAATATTTACATTTAGACCCTTGACCAACTCAACAATCAACTGATGCAAACAACAAACATTATCAACTAACCCATGAAAATGTCCAAGTTAACAATTGAATAAGGCCTCAACATGACTTCCCACACTACCAATATCATCATGGATAAAATTCATATTGGTCACTTTAGACAACATAAATGCACAACTCAAAGCTTCAGTTCAATTGAAAGTATGCCTCCTTACAATCAACTCTTTGGGATCAAGTAGTTGCATTAGAGTTGATTGAATACCCACACTAAGAGAACCGTCAATGTCCTTCACAACCTCCCAAATTCTCATCAACCATTATCAAAGATCGGAATTACCTATTTATATTTAAAAAGACAAAAAAATCAAACCATATCCTTTTGCTTTTTCCTATAACCCCTAATCAGACAATATCCCCATCCCCATCCCCATCCCCATCCCCATCCCCATCGTTCCCACTTGCACAAAATATTCAATCTCCCACATACCAATTCAATGTTTCATTGCCTCTCATCCACATATCTATCACCAAGTAATGATGGGCCCCACCCATACCTTCACCCCCACCTCCACCTCCACCTCCACCTCCACCACAAAACTTCATCACACTACTATTCAAACAATGAACAACAAATGCCTTATAACCACCTTATCTGATAATAATGATCTCGAGCGCTACCCCTTACTACAAATAATCCCTCTGAAAAATAAATCAAGATTTTCTAATTCATCCCAAAAATATCATTATTTAAACAAAAAAGGACGAACAAATTTTTTATATTAATACATAATTTTTTTATGAAGTCCTCCTAAGGCACTTCAACATGGGCCATGTGGGTTACCATTAATTGTTCCAAGGTCATATCACACACTTCCCATTTCTCTTTCTGAGTTATTTTTGAAAAGATAAAAGAGGGAAATTCACATGTTATTTTCAATCAAGATACAAAAAGGCCTTAAATCCGAATGCCTTAGAGCACAAGTTGAGAGGGACATTGAAAAAGCTTTCTTACGAGGATATTCTACCCATAAAACAATATCTAAGAAAAGGTTCTTTTTTATTGAAATAATTTTAAAAATTAAAATTAAAATAATTAGATTTTAATATATATATAAATCATAATATGATAAATAAGTGTGTATTTAAATTAGAAGTCATTTTTAAGTTAAAATATAGCTTGTCAAAATCATCTGATTTTTTTACAATAATTTTAATTGGTTCAAAAAATTAGTATGATAATTATTATAATTTTAATAAATATTTTATTTAATAGAGAATATAATAGATTATTAGAGGGACTCACTAATGAGATAGTATAAGATGGTTGGAATAAAGGGCTCTTTAATATACACATTTCTTGTTAAAATGGAGAAAAAAACCTCTTTCAAAAATAAAACCTTAGGATAAAATAATTAAAGACCAATAAATAGATAATTATTTTAGAATTTAAAATACCTAAGACAATAACTATTTGAAGTATTAAGTTGAAATAAATGTAGAAATTAAATAATTGAAATAAAGGTACTTAATTAGCAATTTGACGTAAATATGTTGTGATAAATGTCTAAAAGTGATTTGTTAATATGTAGAAAAATTAAGAATAATTAGACGAATGTCTCAAAATCTAAAGTCTATTGTTTGAATGTGAAGGTCATGTTTGCAACTATAGGATTGCTCGTACACCTACAAATCTAGCCAATGTGTGTCTAGATTTAATTTGGACGCATAAATCTATTTTTTATGAATCTTAGAGATGCTTCTTCTAATTCCCCCTTGATGATTGTATCTTCTCTATATAAAAGCTTGGTTGTGTGTGGTTAGAAGTTTGTCAATGATAGGGAATATGTTTCCCCTTGCTCAAACTCCTAGGATATTAAGTCAATGGATTTTGCATATGATTGAAGACAACCAATAAGTATGCAACAAATGTCTTAGATGTTGTTACAAATAGCTAATGTGGTAATTAATGTTTCGATAAAATGTTCAAATGGTTATAGATATGAGATTGTCAAATGAAATCATTTTGTGTCAAAGTGAGCTAGGGTTAGTTCTTATATATTGAAAAAGTATCGATAAATCTTGTTTAATAGGGGTAATTTAGTAGTTTAAAATTTTGATTTGAATTTGACATAGATTAAATATGACAATAAAATAACATGGAGAAATCAACACCAAAGAAAAGAACAAAGCCATAACACCATGTGTAACTTGGGAAAAGTCTTTAAGGTAAAAAAAATGTAGTCATTGAATTAGAGATCTCACTATAGTAACATCAAAATGTGCTTCCAAATATAATGAAATGATCAACAACACTAATTTTATAATAAGTAGTAATCATAGATAAAATTGAGAAACATCCTAGAAGCATTTCCCTATATCCAAAATTAATAATAAAATACTATCCTAAGCATTATTTAAATAGGCAATTACTAAACCCGAAACCAATAATTATTTCTAAAACCATGGTTGAGACTCATGCCACCTCACCAAGGGCATACAAATTGAGTTTTTAATTCCCCTTATTGTGGCACAAATTCCCCCAATTATATGACAATGTAGTTTCTCATTCAAGGATGCTTCTTACAAGATGCCTTATACATCTTACACCTAACTAAGAAAGAGTTGTATTTTTAGGGGTAAAAAGGAATTTGAAGGTTAAATTTTGTAAGATAGAGCCAAGTTTATTGGAGCTTTCTAAAATGGTGATTTATCTATGTAATTGATTTGGTTAGTTTTTATTTGACTTTGTTGCTATAGGATTAGGCATTGGTGATTGCTTGTTTGTTTTTTATTTAACACTTTAATGGCAACCATATTCAAGAAGTGTACGTTATTAATGTGGTTTGTCCTTGTGGTGCTTAAAAGTACAAAAGGGAGAATCCAAATGCTTATCTACTTACAAACTTTTTTTCCTATTTGAATGTAAATATGTTAGTTTATATAAGTTATCTATTTATAGAGCTTTTAAAGGTACAAAGGATCACAACTATACCTATTGAATTATAAATCATTTTCCCATATAATTGTTAGTTATTTTTTTTTGTTGATTTATGATCACTAGAGTCATAAATTTTATGAGGTTAGCACAATTTAGTTTAGTGACAAATTTTGGATCTAGGACTATGCTATAAGGTTTAGCTTCATTTTGCAACAAATTCTTATAAAGCTTTGTATAATTCTCTCATATCCTTGAAGGACCACCCTTCTATGACTTTTAGAGCTTGAAGTGTAGAAGAGTTGAATTTTCTCTTATCAAATTGACTTATAATTATCCTCAATTTTATCATAGGTTTATCTCATTTTCTAGGTTGACTTGATCCCTAGATATAGGTTTTATGAATCATCCCTTAGAATTGGGGGTTGCAATTTTGGGAACCAACAATGCCATTAAACTATTTTTTGATTACCAACTTCAAATGTAGGATGTCTCCTTTGGTACATGTGTTATTAATCCCTACAACATAGTTGTACATAATTGCTAGTGTAATTTTGGCCTTTGAATTATATATTTTATCTAAGTTTATGATTACATTTTTAATTGGTGTATGCTCCTAATTGATGAGCATTCATTATGCTTCTTCCTCCTCCCAAAGTGCATGGACTTGTCACCACTTTTTTATAGGTGAAGAAACTTTCAAAAGATCAATCTTGTTTAGCAAAGAATTAAGTCATGTAAAAGTAAGAATCTAACTGATCTAACCAATTATCTACAACATCAACATTGATCGTATCCTTAAGCTTTGATCAAGACAAATAGGATAGTGTCAACAATTAAGCCTAAAACATAGAATCGTGATAATAATTTTAACTAAAATAACAAAAAAGATAAAATCTAAGCTAAATCTAAGATATAAGAACTAAATTAATTAAAATAATAATAATAATAATAAATTTGATAAATTTATACACTAATTAATCAACATAGATATTAAAATAACATATTTATCAACAAAACATAAAACAAATACAAAATATAAAATATACAATTTTTTTTTTTATGAATAGGCAGCTATCTATATTAATTCAAATATAAAGATACATATTCACAAAAAAAAGGGTGGGTGGTAGAAAGGCACACCCCAAGAGTCACATGGGCCACGCCCAGAAAATTAACAGATCACGTGGGCTAAGCCTAGAAGTCCAAAATTACAAAGATAAAAAAGGCCATTAAGCGGCTAGAGCAGTGCCAGCAGAACCAAGAGGATCTTTGTCATTCAAATTTTTCCCCCATACATCAGTGGGGTCTGGAGTGACGTTAGGAGGAGGACACCAACCATCATCAACATCAAATATACAAATTTTCACTTATAATATAATACATGGATTTGGCATATGTATAATAAAATTTATGATAATCTTAAACCAAAGATCGCATTTCTTACAAAATGGGGGGGGAAGCCAAATCCTACTTTATTCAAATAGTAGAATATCATAGCTTTGGCAATTTAATGGGATACTTCGATGCAAAGCAACAATAACCTAGAAAAGAAGATACATATACCTTTGCATGGGACAACCATATCCCATGTAAGTATGTTCCAAGCCTTTTTACGAGATTATATATTCTACACTGAAAAGGTGACAAATCAAATAACAAAGGGATGACCCTCTTTATTCCAAATCATGTTAATTACTTTACAATGTTGTATTGGCAATTGGATGACATTGAAAAGGATAGAGTGCAGTTTGATAATCATTTATAATATAAATATCATTAAAATAGTTGTATCCACTTTTATAGGGACGTGACTAATGGAATAGAATTCATCACTAAGAAGAGGATTTATAAGGTTTTGACCAATGGCTTTTAATAGTTTAATGTTTATTATTTATAAAGATTGAAGGTGGAGCACTACATAAGTTAACGTAGAACTTTTGTCTGTAGATCCCAAGTAGAGGATAAATTAATGCTTAGAGGGAATCATGAAATATCTTAGTGTGTAAGCTTGGATCCAAAGGAATCTTAATTGCAATGGAAAGCACTATCCATAACCATGTTTAGAGTAAATAAATATAAATCATAAAATATTTTAGTGTGGAAGCTTGGATCTAAAGGAATCCAATTGTAATGGAAAGCACTATCCATATCCATGTTAGAGTAAGGGTATATAATCTCATTATTTTAGAATTAATGAATTGAGATATTAATATTATATAAATATTTTTTTGAGATTAGTAAAGAGGGTCTATGTATTTATTTGTATTATGATGATAGGGTATTTCAATGATTTAATTTAATGTTTGGTTATTGGATTTGTGATTGAGACTCTAACAAATTATTGTATAATTCGCTCTCTACTTTGGTTCAATTCCATAGCTACATAATTGATTTTTGCATGTGTAACTTCAATCTTGAATCTACAAAAATGACCCTATGTTATGGGTTTGATATGGGGACTATTGACTTTTAGAAACTTACCCGCATCTACTAAGTGAAGATGGTGGTGCAGATAGATAGTGTTGGAGTTTGATGTGTAAGGAGTTTTGTCTTGGTCAAAGCTCTCAAATTGATTTAACAATTTGAAAAGTTTGAAGGCAAGTCGAGTAGTCATGCAATGTGTCAAATATGTCACTAATGATATAGATGATGATGTCAGTTGATGACCTAATGATGTGATGAAGGCTAAAAGTGATGAATTCATATAATTCAAATTGATTTCGTAGATGAATTAGAGTTTATCCTTTTAAACAACACCCTAGCATGCAAATCGCATGTTTTGCACTCATGTTGACAAGTAAAAACTAGTAAAAGGGGTTGACTTGGGCCCATTATCAAATTTAAATTTAAAATCTTGGAGGTCAAAATTATATCTATAAATTAGTCATAAGTTAGAGAAAGTGGAGTTTGTATATCATATCTAGATCCTTGAGATGTGTGGAGTCAAGTTCAATCATGCTTTGGTTAATTGTCAACTTTTACATAGAAACATGTCACTTGTACACTAGTCATTACATTTGGGATAAATAAGTGAAAATGAGCAAAATGAATGGGGAAAGTATAAGGTATTCACTTTCCACCCTTACATTTTTCTTCCAATTTGACTTGCATGTGAACTGTTAAGAATCATTTATGTTAAAGTAAACAAGTAATTAATATGTTCAAGTAAATAAAAAATGCTCATTAAGGATATAGATATGGATGATTTTTCATGGTATCCTTGTAGTGAATGCTCCATCTTGATATATTCAAGTAAAAAAACTCTATGGGTCTAGAATTTGGCAAGCATTTAAAATAGTCATGAAGAACAACCAGTTAATAATACTAACAAAAAGTCGTGTGGCTACAAAGGAGCTTTCACAAATAGTGATATAGATGATTGTAAAGGAGCCTCTATAATCAACATGGAGTTTTAATGGGTATGAAGCCATTATGGTCATGAATTTGTAAAGAGCGTGAATTTGTGACATGAAGTAGGTTGCAATGGGCATGAGGTTGTAATGAAAATATAAGGAAGATGAAGTTGTAATGGGCATGAATCCATAAAGAGCATGAAGATACAATGGCCATAAAATCATGTACAAACATTATAGTCATTGTAATCATAATTATCAAAGAACATTGGTGGTATTATATTTCTCAATCTGATTGGCTACATGAAGAATACAAGGAATAAGAGTAGAAGAGAAAAAGAGATATGCAAAAGATATGACTAAGCTAGGACAATAATCATGTAACAAGTAAGATGTGAAATAAATGGGTGTGTCCACTCAGTAATGGTCTAATAATGTCAAATATATCATTGTGTGACAATAATAAAATAAGATAACAATATATAAGATCATGAAAGCATATATGTAAGGATGACCCATAAGTAAATCATCATGAGAACAATGACCAAGTGATAAAATTGAAAGTACTAGATAAGATCATGTGAGCATAGATAAATGTAAGATGTAAATATGATAAAGCATAATCATGTGTCATGTGAGATACATACATGATAAACATGTGATCATAGATAAATTTCATGTAAAATTTGTAAGCACAAGCATGTTATCATAAGATGTAAGCATGTATCATATACTTGATGCAAAATTAGAAGCACTATAAATAAGGTCATGCAAATATATGAACATATAACTGATAAGTATAAGATAAAAACATATATATGGAACCTCATTAAGATAAGTGACATAAAGAGGGTGCCTCCTATTTGGGGAAGCATAAAAATATATGTGAGTGACATGAAACAAGGCATGAAACATAATATAGGTGAAATGGGAATGAAAGCTACATTAGAAAACATAAGAAAGGAGAAACACAACAAACATGGATCAATAAAAAAGTCCAAAGTAAAAAAGGAAATAAGATAATAAAAACATAATAAAGGAGGGGAAACACAAACACATATCAATAAAAAAATCTAAAATAAAAAAATGACATATGATAAAATAAGATATGAGAAAGGTAAAGCATGACAAACATGACTCAATCAAAAAGGATAAATTTAAAAATACAAATTAAAAAAAGCTATGTTTTTGGTCAATATGATGAGAGTGGTTATCAATCACTCCATACTTTGTATCACCCCAAATTCATAGGGATAACACAAAAGAAAATACATACACAACATAAGAAAGAAGTGACATTAACCACACACTATATGTCCCTAGTAACTTGTGTCAACATGCACCAGTAAAGGTGTCTTTGCACCATCTACTTTCTAACTAAGAACAACAAACCAACATAAATAACAAGGTTAAATTAAACCTTACAATCTCACTCAACTTTAATGTAGGAAGTACCATCCTCAAAAAGATCATCCTTCTAATCATGAAATTAGATATACTCATAATGCAAGTGTATATCTAATATAGCACATGTATCATATCATATACCTCTCATCATACTGCATTGAGGAGATTTCAACAAATGTAAATGGAATATGCTCCATATATAATTTATGTTTCCAATAAACTATTCCTAGACTTATTTGTAGAAACTTCTTCTTATAGATTTTACACCTATTTAGCACATGTATCTTTGTTTGGTACTTAAGTAGTTGAAGGACCCTTTGAAGTGGAAATGAATTTAGATCTATGATTCATACTTTCATTATTATTTTCATTCCTTCTTGATATGTGTGTAACAAATTGCTTATAAGGATCTTTTATACACATGCAAATATCTAATCACTTTTTCTTATTAATTGTAGGTTAAGAAACTTGAGGTTCATTAAGCTTTCGGCCATCATAATATCTAAAGTACAAAGGTGCACACACTATTTCCTTTCTAATCATTGTAGGCTCTTCTCTAGTATTATTATTATTATTGTATTATTCATTTAATACCATTATTCTTATTTATGAAACTTATACAAATCATGCAAGTCATATTTTATTTCATATCAAGGCTCTTTTGGTGTTTTTATGTAAGTGCCCAAAGTAAAAGGACTTAATTCTAACAAAAGGATCATATGGGTCTCTAATAATTTTAACTACACCATCTTGAACATATTTAAAACATAGATGCAACATGTTTATGATACTACTTTACATTGCTCTATCCATGGACTAATAAGTAAAATGTAAAATTTAACTTGAAACACAATGATATGACATAATATAGTCATTTCCTTTGGATCACTAGCTAAAGGAAAAAGGAAATATAACCTAATCCAACATATGATAGTAATGTAATAAAAACAATAGAAACCAAATAGCTTATAACAAGATGTTTACCTTGGGAAAATATTTTGAGAAAATATAGCAACAAAAATACACTCAAATAATAGGTTACAATATAAAATTGTCTTAGTTCTATAACTAGAGATCTTCAACTTTGTCTTTTAAAGTCAATTTGATAGAACATACCTACAATAAACTAGACAATCCTCCATCCCAAGCCTTAAACTCATAGGTAGAGAACAATCCAAGAAACCACAAATGTTTTATAATATCATGGGATCAAAACCATGAGCTAATATATGGTCAAGATGGTCCAACTTGGACGCATGTAGCCCATCCAAAAAATTTCTCTTCCTAAGAAATTTTATGACCAAGGTCATCATATATCAATCCAAGCACTCCATCTTGGAGCGTTCAAAAATCTTACAACATTCTCTTACATAGACTAAAAATAGTGGTTAGAGATACTCCTACTCTATAAGTAACCCCATTTATCAATGTTCTCTTATACCCATTATTATACAACTTCCAAGTGGTGTAGTGTGTCATCCAAGGAATCTCATTGATTCCTCCATAGTTTTTGCCTTATTCCATGAGAGATCAACTATTACAACACATTATAATATAAAATTTTACATGGATTCACATGGTTTATAACACCTAATCTATCATGTCCCCAATTTTGGAGCAATAAGGAAAAATCATTAAATTAATTATTTATAAAGTTATCTCAAAAATACAATATCATAAGGCGACTTTATATTTAATTAATTTAATAATAAAGTGACAAAATAAAATAATACCAAAAAGTCACTTAAGTGAATAAATGAATATTTTATTCTAGAAGCTTCTTGGAGATGCTTGTGAATTCTTTATAAGAAGCTTTTGGAGATGCTTGTGAATTCTTTATAAGAAGCTTTTGGAGGGAATTTGACGACATCTTGAGTTGAATACATTTTCTAATTATTGGAGAGCTTGAATGCTTGACATAGTTGGAGGGTTTGAATCCTCTAATATTGCCAGTTTTGGTTGTGATACACCAATCCTACCTAGAGTTGGGAAAGATATTTTAGTCTTTCCATTTGTGCCAAAATTTTGTGGCCTTTGGCCAAATTTTGATCTTTGGAGAGAATCGATTTGAAGAAGTCCATTTGCACATTTTGGTGAAGTAGTTTTTAGTTAAGGAGAAATTGATTTTGTATGTGAGAGGGACGAATTTCATCTTGCTACAGTTGGGATGATTTCCATACTTCTTGCTGGAAAAAATCGTGGCAAATGATTGGAGGTATGGCACACCTATGCTGGCGTGATTTGGCATGTGAAGACAAGAGAAAATTTGGCTAAGCTTGGGGAAGAGTTGCATGGTCTCAAAGAGGGCTGACAAAGCATTGAAGAGGATAAAAATGGTATTTTCATGAAGGATTGAACAAGTCCTTGGAAGTTGTTATATCGAAACCAAGTTTCTCATTTTGCACATTTATTACAGTGTGAAGTCAATATTTTCCTAGTGAACAATTCATTGCTTCAAACAGTAAGAAGGCATTGTAATTTTCAAATATTTAAATCAATTATAACTGCATTATTAAGTTATTCTGATCATTGTCCTTCCATACAACATTTTGTAAAAGATTTATACTTGGGAAAATCGATTATATTCTATAGGGCCTATATTGCATTATAGTTATCTCATACTAGCATTGTATTCACTTAGATTCCATTTGCAAAGTCAGGAATAACAAGTGGAGTTGGTAGCAAATTGTATGACAAAATGTTAAGTAGTTGTACCTTTGTATCTACTTGAGTAACATGCATGTTAACTGTTTGAAGAAATGTCTATAGTTGTAGGTGATCATTTGCTCATGTAGTTGTCATCTTATGCTCTTGAAAATACAAAAATAGTTTGCATATCATTTCTCTTTCATTAGTAGTCGATTTGCACTATTGAAAAAGCATTCAAAACATTGTTGTCATCTTCAAAACCAAAATAAATTCAAATTGAAGACAAAACCAACAAGTTGCAAGGTTTCAAGCAAAGTGTGTCAAAATTCCTAAGGCAAAAATTGGGAGTTTTATATCAGTTTTGGCAAGGCACTTTACAATGGTATCAAAGCAAGTTTTCCTGCCAACCTATGTGGGTTATGAATGAAGAGAATTCAGATATTATGAATCGTAACCCATTTGACATTTCCTATAGTAGGTTGAAGAAAGGTTTGAGTCCATTCGAACTCATGGGGGAGAGTAGAACTTAGAGTATGCTTAGTGATCTTGCTAGAGGTCAGCAACAAATGATGGAAGAGTTGGCCAAAGGACTGGAAGAGATGACACAACTTCTCAGACAACTTGTGAATAATGGAAACAACAATGGGAAAAATGGGTTGAATGGTCATAATGGTGGTCATGATAACAATGATACAACTTAGAACAATGCTAGGGAAACTAGCAGGGTGACACTGAGGCCTCTTATGCCTCAATTCTTGGGAGCACAAAATGTTGCAAACCAAGAGCAGCAAGGTGAAGATTAGGGAGACTATGTCAAGGAATACCAATCCTTGGGGGATGAATTTCATGTTGTAATGTCACTAGGAGACTTTTGCACCATCAAATACAGGAATAGGCCAAGAAATAATAATAGAGGGAAGTAGAACCAGGATCTACATCAGAAGGTTAGGAAATTAAGAATCCCTTCTTATGATGGGTCTAGTAAATGCACGACTAGAGCTTGGGTACATAAGCTAGACACATACTTTTAGCTTAACCCTATGTTGGAGAATGAGGCCATTAAATATGCTACTCTATATTTGGATGGTGAAGCGTATGAATGGTGGTATCATGGACTTGTTACATTGGGTCATGCTAATATCACATCCTACCTAGAGTTTGCATAGAAACTCATTGACAGATTTGATCAGAAGGATCCAGAACTCCATTTCAAAGAGTTAGCACAACTTTAGTAGAGTGGGTCAGTAGACTCCTATATCTTAGCATTCCAACATTTGGTAGTAATGGTGACTAATATTTCAGAGCAGCAGTTGGTGATGCTTTTCATTGAGGGTTTATCTGAACCCCTTCGCGGTTGGATTAAGGCCTTCAAATCATATTCCCTTTAGGATGTGATCACTAGAGTTAGAGACAAGGATTCTAGCAATCACAAGAACAAATATTCCTCCCATAGCTCATCTCCTTCAGAAGATATAGGGGAAAAGTATTTCCCTAAGAAAGACAATAAGAAAAACAAAACAGATGAAGATTTATGTAGAGAATGTAGAGAGAAAGGAATATGCTATCATTGTAAGGAGAAATGGGAGGTGAGACATCATTTCTTGGGAAAGGGGAAGGCTCATCTCCTTGAGGTAGTATCAGATAGTGAGGATGAGGATGAGCATGGAATTGGAGTTGTGGACAACAATAGCTTAGATGAGGAGATGGACAATAGGGGCTCCCTTGGTACTCTAGCAGGTTCACCTAGTTTCAACTCCTTCAAGATTAGAGTAATTCTACAAGGCCAGCACCTCACGGTTTTGGTTGACAGTGGGGCTACACATAACTTCATTGATTCAACCTTAGTGTTGAAGAAGATATTAACAACACAAGGCTTTGAGGGGTTCAAAGTCATGGTGGTTGGTGGATATAATTTGACATGCAAAAGGAAGGTTCCTCAATTGAGTATCACACTAGGAAATTATACCATCACAAATGACTTCTATGTGGTGGATCTGGGAGATACACATGCCATATTGGGTATTCAGTGGCTCTATTCATTAGGAGAGTATTCACAGAACTTCAAGACGATGAAACTCAAGTTTAGGACAATGAGTGGTCGGAGAGTGGTGCTTAGGGGAAAGGCAGATAGAGCACCCAAGGATGTGTCAGTAAAGAAAATGGAGAGCACTTTCTGCCATCAGGACACTTCATGGGAAGCAGTAGGTGAGAGGAATTGGAGACCACTTGGAGTGGATTGGTATGAGAGTGACATAGACATGTCAAGAGTAGATGGCATTCACGATGATGATGTTGATGATATTGCTTTTTATGCATTACATGGTGAGTCATCTTTGGAGGGTGTCAATATGGTAAGGAATACACAAGCTACTCAAGTATTCCATTGGCATAGGTAGGAGGATTCTACCTTAATCGCATTTTGAGGTGTGCTCATTGGTTCTCTTTCAACCCACATGTTCAGGATTTGACCATATCATTAATGACTCAGAGAGGTGGGTTGAAGAATAGGAGATCAGGTTCATATGATCCAGGTGGAGATTTTTTTTGGAGTACCTAGATACATAAGGATTACTACTGCAGTACTTGGTGTCCGCGTGATGAGGTTTGGGACTTAGGAGTTTCCTTGTTGAGTGTTTGGTCTTCCAGCTTGACGAGTCTTGGCAGTGACGAGAACTTCAGCTATATTCAGTGGATGTTGGTTGGAGTTCTTCTCAAGATCATTTTGGATCCAAGTGGTCGGTGAACAGGTGTTGTGGTAGTTGTGATGGATTGGCAGTTGTAGATTTCTTGATGGAAAGCAATCTTTGGGAAGGGAGGACTGGCATGTCCCTAATTTTGGAGCAATAAGGAAAAATCATTAAATTGGTTATTAATAAAGTTATCTCAAAAATACAATATCATAAGGTGACTTTATATTTAATTAATTTAATAATAAAGTTGGGGTTGACCCCGTAGTGCAATGGTTAAGTTGCAAGGGCAACAGTTGGGTTGTCTAAGGTTCAAATCCCACAGTGGATAATGGGATTGTCGCAGGGAGAAAGCAGTCGTGGGGTCAATAAAGGAAGCAATGACAGTGGTGGCAACATCAATGAATATGGTGGTGATTGTAGTGGATATGGTGATAGCATCAGTGGTTAAGGCAACAACAACAGTGGATATGGTGGCAGTTGCAGTGGATATAGTGATGGCAGCAGTGGTTAAGGTCGAGGTGGAGGCAGTGGTTATGGTGACGATAGCAGTGGTTAAGGTGGTGGTAATAGTGGTGGTTATGGAGATATCGGGGATGAGGTCCCCGATATGTGGCCTCACTGGTTCATAGCTCCAGTCAAAAGCATAGGGTGTTGCCCCTTAGCAGCGATTTACCGAACAAAAAATAATAATTTAATAATAAAGTGACTAAAAATAAAATAATACCAAAAAGTCACTTAAGTGAATAAATTAATATTTTATTCTAGAAGCTTCTTGGAGATGCTTGTGAATTCTTTATAAGAAGCTTTTGGAAGGCATTTGAGGACATCTTGAGTTGAATACATTTTCTAATTATTGGAGAGCTTGAATGCTTGATATAACTGGAGGGTTTGAATCCTCTAAGATTGCCAGTTTCGGTTGTGAGACATCAATCCTAGCTGGAGTTGGGAAAGATATTTCAGTCTTTCCATTTGTGCCAAAATTTTGTGGCCTTTGGCCAAACTTTGATCTTTGGAGAGAATCGATTTGAAGAAGTCCATTTGCAGATTTTGGTGAAGTAGTTTTCAGTCAAGGAGAAATTGATTTTGTATGTGAGAGGGATGAATTTCATCTTGCTACAGCTGGGACGATTTCCATACTTCTTGCTGGAAAAAATCATGGCAAATGATTGGAGGTATGGCGCACCTATGCTGGTGCGATTTGGCATGTGAAGACAAGATAAAATTTGGCTAAGCCTGGGGAAGAGTCGCATGGTCTTAAAGAGGGCAGACGCAACATTGAAGAGGATAAAAATGGTATTTTCATGAAGGATCGAACGAGTCCTTAGAAATTGCTATATTGAAACCAAGTTTCTCATTTTGCACATTTATTATAGTGTGAAGTCAATATTTTCCTGGTGAACAATTCGCTGCTTCAAACAGTAAGAAGGCATTGTAAATTTTAGATATTTAAATCAAGTATAACTACATTATTAAGTTAGTCTGATTGTTTTCCTTCTGTACAACATTTTATAAAAGATTTATACTTGGGAAAATCAATCATATTCTATAGGGCCTATATTGCATTATAGTTATCTCATACTAGCATTGTATTCACTTAGATTTCATTTGCAAAGTCAGGAATAACAAGTGGAGCTTGGCAACAAATTGTATGAAAAAATGTTAAGTAGTTGTACCTTTATATCTGCTTGAGTAACATGCATGTTAACTGTTTGACGAAATGTCTATAGCCGTAGGTGATCATTTTCTCATGTAGTTGTCATCTTATGCACTTGAAAATACAAAAACAATTTCTATATCATTTCTCTTTCATTAGTAGTTGATTTCCATTATTGAAAAAGCATTCAAAACATCATTGGCATCTTCAAAACAAAACAAAAAAAATCAAACTAAAGACAAAACCAACAAGTTGCAAGGTTTCAAGCGGAGTGCTTGTCAAAATCCCTAAGGCAAAAATTGGGAGTTTTATATTAGTTTTGGCAAGGCACTTTACATAGTCCTAACAAGCAATATGATGCATCACATAGTTTTAATCAATATGTCATTTGTCATTTTCAATGAAACCCTTGAATATATTATTAAACAAGCATTACTCTATAAGTATGGATTTACATGGTTCACCATCCATATAACCTCTAACAAATAAAGTCCCATAGTAATTATTCTCTAGTATCTGAAACATAAAAAAAGTTGCTCCTTAAGTTTAAATGCTTAGAACAATAAGATGCAAGGCCTCTTTCTAAGGTTTCATTAAGATGGAGATCAACAAGGTGTTTATATTGAATTTTAACCATGAAGGTGAGCTAATCAGACATGGATCAACATATTTTAGGGTCTTGGATTGAATTTGAATTTATTTTATTTGATTAACCTAATTAGACTATGTGCCCTGATATGAAAAATGTAAGATTTTGACAATCAAAAAATGATAACAAAAGTTTGCAGCCAAATTTGGGAAGGGCAGAGTGATGTGTACTTGTCTTGAAAGTTTGATGTTGGTCAAAATATGAGGACAGTGGCGCCCAAGGGTGTTTGATTCCTTGTAGGGGTGTCTTTCTTTGCTTTTGCAGTCCTCTAGTGTCAAATCTAAGACTCGTGTTTCTGCTTGCAAACTTGTCAAAACACTGTCAGATAATTCTGTAGGTGAGTTTTTTGTGAGTTGACAAGGTGTAGGAATTTGAATGCAACAATGGATAAATGATCTTCAATCCTCTTCAAACCTAAAACTTGCACATTCAAAGAGAGAGGAAAGGTTGTGCCATTTAGGGGCTTGCCTTAGTCAAACCCTGTGTTAGTGTTTCCACTTCCACAATGGCAATGTCAATGATAAAAGGATAAATGATAGGAAGGAATGATGAATACACAAAGTGTTGCAACTCACCACCCTTCAATGGCTTCCTTGAAGGACTGAAGTCATGTACATCACCTTGAAATGTCTTGGCTCTTGCTTGAATTGCTTGGAAGCCAACAACAAGGGTTAGCCTTCACAAACAATGATAACATAAACATGCATAAACTCACATAGAATTTGACACGATGTTTGGAACTTGAATTGCTGCAATAAAGCTCTGAAATTTTGCTCTTGACTTGCTTGATAGTGCTCTTGACAATAATCTTTACCTCTTTCTTCTTGTTAGATTTCAAATGATGCAATAACTAGGTATTTATAGACATTTCTCTAATTTAGCAAAAATTAGATCTCGATAGCCGACATTTACAACTTGAATTTCAAATGTTAAAATGTCAACACTGTCATAGTTATATTTGGATCCCGACATAATAGGAGGACTTAGACACCCAAGGGAGTCCCAGTCCTGGCCCTATTTTCCAATAATTTAGGTGTTGGGGGCAAGACATTAATAGTTGCATTTGTTCAATGCTTGCAAATTTATTAGAAAATGATAAAAATGGGTTATAGAATGCATAATTTAGGAAATTAGGAGTTCAATTAGGCTCAATGATATAGGGGGGACAAAACATAGTGTGAAATTGTCAAGGGTGACAATTTGCGTTGCTATAGTATCTCATCATTTGAAAGAAAATAATCAATGATGTAGAAGAAGAACCACCCTTCAAAAGCATACCCATAAAATAATCCTAATGTGCACATAAATCAAGACTCTAAACCTAATCAATATGTATATGTTCTTCACGATCATTAAGAAAATCCATATTACTAGATTGATTATATTTAGGAAATTATAGATTTGTATAAATATCTAAATTATGATTAAGAGGAACATTGAATTTTATCTTCCATCATTTACACCCTCAACATGAATCATGCTAGAATTAATAAAATCTTACTTTTTTTGCTTTAAATCCATGAAACATTGCATATCATGGCAAACAATTTTGATAATTAAAAACCTCATGTTCATCATATTCCTTAGGTGTACCTCTTGACATATCAAATGGTCTAATAGAAGGAAGTATGACCATGTTTGCAGTAAGTAAAAACACATTATTCAAATAATTATAACCTTGTAAATTTCATAAAATTTTATGTCTTAGGAGTGATGACATGTGACACAATACCAACTTGATTAGAAATAATATTTTTCTCTTGTTATCACTACTTTTTTGAAAAATATTGGCTTGTTGTTGGGAAAGGTGTCTTGTACACCTTGCATGCTAATATTGGATTTTATGGTTCCTATGAGGTGATGTAGTGCATAAGCGAAGTGGCATATGAGTTGACACTTCCACCTTCTCATATCTACTATGTTTTCATGTCCCTTATCTTAGGAAATTGATTGCAACTACTACTCAACTATCAATAGAGCTACCTAAGTTGTATGAGGAGGGCTTGATATTTTTACAATCTAAGGCTATTTTAAACAAATCTACTAGGAATCTTCATTATAATTCTATTGAGGAGTTGTAAGTACAATGGAAGGAACCACAACCTAAAGATTCCAAATGGGATCATGCCAACATTCTCTCTAGATTTCCTCATTCCAAGCTTTGAGGACAAAGCTTTTCAAAGGGGAAAAAATGTTACATACCTCATTCTATTTTATGTTAGCTCTAGTATTAGTTAGGAAGCTATACTTTGTAAGCGACCCGTAGGTGACACTAATAAGGGATGCATATGTTTTGTAATCCATCCCACTTGTTTCTAGAATAAAGTATTTATCCCACATGTATGGGATTTTAGTAGTTTCCTTTGAAAAAAATCTACATATTGTAATGAATTATCCAATGGAAAGCATCTAGGATATTTTATAATTGGAGTATATGCTCTATTTAGAGGTTTCCCTATCATTTTTATATATTTTTATATGTGTAACTTATTTTATCTTGTAATTTCCTTACAATTTTTTATGGTTGCTCCAATTAGTATCATATAGCTAGCCCATAAGGGCACCTTATTCATTGCCCCTCATAAGTATTTTATCTTCATTTCATATAGAGTTTTATTTTTATGTTAATGTTCATAGATAGTTAGTAATTATGTTTATGTTTATTTTGAATGCTTTGACATATGTTAATCATCCTATCTTTTTATTTTTTGCTTGTTATATACTTCCATGTTAGCTACTTGTTTTACTTTGGCATGTATCTTCATGGTATTTCACATGCAATTCAACATGAGGAAAAAAATTAATGGTGAAATTACATACCCTACACTTTCCCCCTTCATTTGGATGGACTTTGATCCATTTGTCCCTAATGCAATGGTTACTATGTAAATAATATATTTTCATGTGGACATTGGTAAATAAAATTATTCTAGCTTGGTTCCTTCTACATTCACTCCTAGGGTTTGGACTTGATTCTCAATCTATCCATCCATCATCTCGTTTCAAATTAGTAGTCATGTAATTGACCTAGGTCAATTTTATGATTCATAAAAATGATCCAAATTATTCCAAAACTTAAAAATTTAAGTTGTTGTGCTTGTGTTGTTTCCTTCTACTTAGCCATTATGATCTAATTAAATCATGAAACATTTGAATTACATGCTAGGGGGTTGTATTTAAAGATAAAATCAAATTCATTTAGGATATCTAGTAAATATTTTTAGCACACATCTAGCACCTAGCAAGAGAGGTCCATTCCATATTGTACAATCATAAGAGTATTAATATATGCATTACATCCTAGGCATACTATATAACTTCCTAATATATTTGATTATTATATTAAGCTATTAAATTGGTATCCAAGGTTTGACCATTTAGGAGAATAATCCTTGTCTATCAAACTCCTTTAATCACATTATCATTTCTATGTAAGTTATAAAAATCAAGGTAAGTAGGTTATTGAGCTAAAATTTAGCAAAGTTCATATTTATAGTGTCAATTTAGATGTGTGCAAAAGGACCATTTATAGAGTCATACAACACTCTCATAGTCATGTAGTGTGATATTTTACAATCACAAAAATGAATTGAATGGCGAGACAATTTAATTTCTTTTATTCATATGTAGTCATTTGGCAATCCCTATTTTCTTGGTATAGCCTGGACAAATCAATTCAAAACATCACATAGAGTCAAACTAGTATTGAATCAATCAAGACTTATTAGCAAGAAATGAGATGCAAAGACTGAGTGGACAGAGCGGTTTGGGAGGGAGAGGAGTGTTCAAATCCTCTGATGGCGATGGAGAGACTGAAGCCAGCGAAGAGGCGAATGGCCTGGGTCCTTTGTCTAGGATTTGTTGGTTGTGGCTCTTGGACGAGTTTGTGGAATGCGTGGGTTGGAGGTGGTGCGAGGCGTTTGGATTGCTTTTTCTTTACGGCGTCGGAGATGGTAGAAAGGAGGCTGACGTGGTTGTTTTGGCTTCTCTTTGCCTAGGCTAGAGTGGGTGGTCGTTGCTTTTGGCTGGTGGAGGATGGGAGGCTGTGGGTCTGCATGTCTTGAATGGACTTCTGTGGGTGTGGCTATGGCTTAGGGTTCCCTTTCTCTGGGCGGTTGGTGTTGCATTGAGGATGGAAAGGAAGGAGATGACACAGACGAAGATGATACTACTACCCCCCCTTTTTCTTTGGGTGGGGGTCTTCGTATTCTGCATCTTTCTGGCTTGAGGACTCTTTTCCTCAGGAGATGGTGCTTTTGGTGGGAGATTTCGGTGGTGCTTTTTGCCCCTTTTTGGTTTTTGACTGTGATAGATGCTATTATGGGGCTTGGCTCTTGTTTGGTTGCCTGATGGAGGTCTTGGACCCCGTGAGGGTTTGTTTTCTAACTACTCTTTGGCCCCTGCACTTTTCGAGTTTCATTTTTATCTTAGAGGGTTTTGTTGTTGTTCATATTTCTAATGGGTTGTGTGGAAGTTGTTTCTGCCCCAACTGGGAGAGCTTCACATTTATTTCTATGAGGGATTCTTTGGATGTCTCAGCTTCTTCTTTATCCCTGTGGCAGAAATATGGTGGTTTCCCTATTTATCTTCTCTCCTCGCACTCCTTTGTTTATTTTGATCTTTTGGGAGAGGTTTTTATGTTTTGGATTCCTTTGGAATCTCTTTGGTATGTGATTTTCCTAAGGATGGGGTCTGTTTTTCTCTATTTACATTTTTTGACTCCTGGGTTTCTCTGTGGTGAGGGTTATGTTTTCCCTCTCCTTCTTGGTTCCATGGCGTTGCTCTTTGTGCTTCTTTTTTTGCATCTTTGGGTTACCCTGGTTTTTCCTATAGAGGTGGTCCTATCTTCTATTGAGAGGGAGATGGATGTGGCTGAAGGTGACCTTTCTCCTATTGAGGTGGACTTGGATGCTATTGTTAATGCCTGGAAGTATTGTTGGGGGGCTAATGAAGCCCTATCTTTTGGTTGCAAGGGAGTTGATGATGGTATTTTTGCTGACTTCTTTCCTTTATCTCCTATGGAGGTGGAGATCTTGAAAAGAAAGTTGTTCTCAGTGGTGTTCACTCTCAAGGATAAGAGGTTTTGTGGCTACGGTGGATTGGACAAGCTTGGTTTTTTCTCGTATAGAGGTGGAGAGAACAACTAGTTTTTGTGGAACATTGTTGGAACATTGTGTATTTGTGGTGACCTCTCGTATAGAGGTGGAGAGGGTATATTGTTGGGCTCAATTTCTTTTGATGTTGGGGCTCTGTTTCTGATCTATGTTTTAGTTGTTTCTACCAGTGGTATGGAAAGGCTAATCTTCTTCAAGGACTGGTGCATTGCTGCTTGGTTGTTGCAGGGAATTTTATTGGGTTTAAGGTCCCTACCAAAACCTAGTTGTAGTGGGTTGTTGGTCCTGTCAAAACCAATGGGTTCAAGATTCATGTAAAATCTTGGTACTTTGTTGGGCAGCTTGTTGGTTGTTGCCTGGCTATGTCTCTATTTTGCTGCTAGGTGTTTTTAACTCTATTCTTTGGGCAACTTGATCATCTTTGTTTGGGCTTTGGGTCCCTTCAAAACCTGATGGTTCTGGGTCCATTCAAAACCTATTGCTAATGGTTTCGGGTCCATTCAAAACCTGTTTTCCCTCTAATCAAAAACTAGTATTGAATTAAGAGCTAAATAACCATATTCTATTAATTAAAATTTGAAACATGCACTTCAATATTAGAGTCTATCCAAGCTCTTAAATCTTAGTTTTATTTATTTATCAATGCTAATTAATTGATTTAACTTAATTTTTATGTAAGATAGTATTTATTTCCTTACAAAAGAAAACAAACCAATTCTAATGTGTAATAGGTTATGTGTATTAAAGATAGATATATCCACCACAATATAAATATTATAATGGTAAAATTTACATAGCCATGCTAGTTCCCATTTTGTTTTGGGCCTATTTTAGGATGAAATGGCTTAAAAAAATTATAAATTGACAAATGACACATTCTTGTACAAAGTTGGGCTCACTCCTCAATCCTTCGCCTATCCCCATTTACATATACTTCTACATATTTGATCTTATCTTGTCTCGGATTGGACTCATCCCTATATGTTTTCCATTTCCAGACATTATTTACACCCATCCTTGCTTCCACTCCATACATCCAGTTCCCACCTTAAGATTCACACTTACCCATCCTAGGTCAATCTTGTAGTGTGTGGGTTTTATCTTATACTGGAAATAATTGAACCCTAATATTCAAATTAAAAATTTTCCAACTCTTTCCCATTTCACTATTTGTTATGAGATGAGTTGATACACATTTGAATGATTTATCACTATATCTTGCTATTTTAAGGTAGTTAAGTGCAATTAATTAATAAGCTAAGATTCAAGAATCCTATACTTTGGAAAGGAGATTCTTGAGCATTAAAAGAACCTAATCTATGCTCAATTCTTGCTTGATTGACCATTAATTTTATCACTTTATTTTGTGTGTTTGATTTTTCTCTTTGATTTTTAGATCATAAAACCATAAAGTTGGTCTAATCAAGGGAGTTAACTTAGTAGAACACAACCCTTGTGATCTAGTGATTTTCTTAAGGCATTTTTTAATACATCTAGTACATATGCTTAAATAGATAACAACGATAGGGGAAAATTAAGTCTCAAATCACACTTACAACAAGTTCAATCGTGTACCTTAGAATATTTCCATGGTGCATTGGCTCATCCTACACAACACAAATTCAATTTGCATAGAATTTTAAAACTTTCATAATTTTCAAACAATAAGCATAATAAGGGCATCTATTTTTTATATTTAGATATTTATTGTTTGGTATCAAGATTATTCTTCAACATAATTCCAATAGTTAATTCCCTAATCCTTCTCATTTCAATTCTAAAAATAGTATTTACTACAATATTTATAAACCCAATTTTGTAATTTAGGTTAATTGGTGTTTATCGGTAGCTTTGATTATTTAGCCTAGACAACCTATTAAGGAAATGTGTTTGTCCTTTCCACATCTATAGTGATTGGTAATTCCTTCTCACTAGTCCATCTTAAATATATTAATATTATTTTAATAGAAAATTTGTATACCCATTCCGACTCCCATTTAGTCTTTTGCCTATTTTGAGGGAATGTCTAGATGCAATTACATATCAATAGATGGTACAATCTTGTGCGAAGTTGGGCTTGTTCCCCTATCCTTCTTTATACATATTCCTACATATTCAACCACATATACACATAGAATGTTGCACAAATGGTTGTTGTTGCACCAAAAGATTGACTTATTAATGCTTGATACAATTGCCAAAGTTAATGAATCCACGAGAGGCAGTTAAGCCATGTCTTGAACCCAAGAATTGTGTTGTACAACACAAGGAGACCAAGGGTGCACACCTTGCAACAACCCCCCAGTGCAAGCGAGGGGTTCGAACTTGTGACCCAGGCTCTAATACCAATTGTTGCAATTGCACCAAAAGATCGACCTGATAATGCCCGATACAATTGCCAAAGTTAATGAATCCATGGGAGGTGGTTAAGCCATGTCACGAACTCGAGCGTTGCACTACACAACACAAGGAGACCAAGGGTGCACACCTTGCAACATAGAATTCCTACACATCCCACATTTATTTCACCTACTATAACTAGATAATTATTCCCTACATATTTATTGTTTTGTTATTTTGCGACATTCACTCATTTGCGGATCTATCTTGCATCTATGGATATAACCCCTTAACTTTCAAAATTTAATTCAAATTTGGCCACTCTTAACCATTTCACTAGCTATTGTGAGTTGACCAAACAAATGTTTGCATGATTTATTACAATGTGTTTGTATCTAAAAGAATTTTATCACATTAATTTCACATCTCAAAACATCCTCATATATCCTCTCTTGTCCTACATTATTTGAGCAATCAAGGAGAAATTGTTAGAACATTTTGATTGGTGTATTTAAAAGAACATCATTTACTTCAACATCATCACTTATGACATTCGAGAGATTGGTTGCTCCTTGTCAATCCTTTGTACAATTGAAAACTTAGACTTTTTTAGCAATTGACCAAGGAGAATATGTACCTTAGTGATCTAACAACCCTATGAAGGTATTCTTAAATACCACTAATCCTCACAACAAAGCAACCATCGATGGATTTGATTATCAGAGAGCAAAAGTGCATAATTTACAGGATTGGATTTATGGTCCTTCAAGTAGGTTTGTGCTCGCATAATCATCCTATATCCACAATCTTAACCTAGACATAGATATAGATCTTGCACATAATTCCATGTGAAACACATATATAAAGGAACCGTTTTTAATCCTTAAACATATCAATTTCAAAGTCACAATAATTTGTTCCTCTTCATTGAATCTAATGTTAAATACATCCACTCGATACATTTAATTTCTTATTTTTATATTTTTATATTTCAATTATCATTTTCACAATTGTTATTATATTAGTATTAGTTAATCCAAAATATTTTTTATGTTCATGAAGTGTAGGGAAAGTAAATTTTCCTTTATAATAAAGTAAATGTTAAAGAAATTCTTAAAAGATTATATGTTTGCAACAACTCTCCTAACAAGTGATTGTCAAGATTTTCCCTTTATGAAAATTTAAAAAAAAAAACACGTCAACAAAAAGGCAATCGAAGTCAGCTACTTCGATAAAGAACTCTTGCATTTTCATTCTATGCGACATTCTAACACGATTTCAACTTTCCGTAACATATTTAGTAATTACCAAACCAAAAAGTTGATGGGAAATTTCCCCCAAAAGACACTGCAATAGCTACAGCAAATTAGCAGTAAAGGTTCATTTAAACCTTGAAAAAACACAAAGGAACCGACGCGGTTACAACCCTCTAAGTTTTCGCGCTTATTTATACAAGCAGTGCAAAGATGAACACAACCAATCTATAAATTGTAGTCAATTTCGACTCACGAAGGCCCCATTTTAGAGCGTGTACAATCATAATCTCCACTATAAAAGACCGCGTCTAAGATATCTGAAATTCAATCCAGGAGCTTCAGGAGGAGCTCCTGAAAGTCCAAGCAGACCTAAAATTTGGCACCTGATTTCGAGTTTTACGGAAGTATTGATTTTTTGCTGAATGCTTTGAAGCATAGATTTGTAATCGAGTTGTCTGAAGCGTAGATTTGATATTTTATAATGGAACGAGGTTCGGTTTTTCTTTTGATTTGTATCATGGTGGCTGCAATGATGGGCTGTGAAGTGGAAGGAGTTGGTGTGAACTGGGGAAACTTGGCTTCACACCCGTTGCCTCCTGACATTGTTGTGCAGATGCTCAAAGACAATGGGATTGACAAGGTGAAGTTATTTGATGCCGACGAGAACACTCTCAAGGCTCTTGCAGGGACTGATATCGAGGTCATGGTGGCCATTCCCAACAATATGTTGCAGCCTCTTTCCACAAGCTATAAGGCTGCCAAGAAATGGGTGAAGCATAATGTCACTCGATATAGCTTCAATGGTGGTGTTAATATCAAGTATGTGCTTATCAGCTCTTCGGTTTGTGCTTTTTGGGGGTTCAGTGAATGTCGATGCAGCTTTATCTTATACATTGTTTGATATTTGTGTTGTTTATTTGATGGTGGTTGTAAGTTTTGGTGGAATATTTAGATTTGGATTTGTTGGTGTTTTATTCATTTATTGTGCCGCTGAATCTTTTTGAATTCACACCCCTTTTGAAATTTGGGAGAAAACCATGACAGCTTCAGTGGTGGAGCTGTTTTAGACTCCTGACCCTGAAAATGCAGACGTCAAGTTTTTCTCTCTTTCTTTTGAGCTCTTATGGGTAGTCGGGAAGAGAGGTCGTCGAAGGAAATGTAGATTGTAATTGTTGGGATAAGTTTCACTTTGTCGTTAAAGTGGAACAAATCAAGGCAGGCTCTGTTCCATTTGTGTTTATGATCAGTATTTGAAGAGGGATATTGTAATCGTTGGTGCATGTTCCAGATTGGTGAATGATCTCATTAAGCTGCTCAACTTCCATGAATCAGCATATGAAGGGGGGTCCTGTTATTGTAGGTCCATGTTCCAGATTGGTGAATTAGCCTTGGTCCTTGCTAGGGGTTTAGACATTTACCGCCGTATAGTTTTCCGCCATCTATTTGATTTGTGAGCTACAATTTTTGTGATTCGGTGCTCTTAATGGAAACTTGACTTCTGAGATCCACGCTTAGATCAGTGGGACAGATCTTGTTTATTAGATACTGGTTGTAATTGTAGGCGTAATTATTTTGGGTTTTCTGGTTTTCATGCTTTAATTGTGCTTTTAAACATACCCATTTTGGTAATCAAGGTTGTAGTAGAATAAAACAAATCATCCTTAGTTTTACGCACCTGCCCTTCAACAGTTGTACTGTAATTGTTGCAATTACATTGGTTTTTAGGGTTTATTGAACTCCCAATATTTTCTGAAGCATTTCCATTTTGGATCAGATTTAAGTAGGAAAAAAACAATGGTAGCCTGAGCCCCACTAAACGTTTTTACTCTGCAAACAGCTGCCCTGCTATTTGATGGTGTTTGTGACATACATTTTATCAGATTGATTTCTCTTGATGTAAATATTTACTATGAGCTCCACCCTTAGATCAGTGGTTTGGACTTCTGTTTTTTTTTTTTATGCTTTCTTTGAACTTCTCAACCTTTTTGAAAGATAACCCATCTTGGAAATTGGAGTTAATGAGGAACAATTAATGGTAGTTGTTTTAGACCCCTGCTTCTTAACAGGGCTACTGTAATTGTTTGTTCAAGATTCATATGATCTCATTGAACATTATTTTCCTGTATAAAATCAGTGAACAATAATTCTCTGTTAAGAACCTCGACAGCCGTCTTCAAATATTCCTCGTAATCCTACCGAAAACCATATAATAAGCAATTTCCCTCACTCTTGGAAAATTTGTTGGGATCTTTGGATGTAAAAGTTTACAGACTGTTGGAACAGATTCTATACTTCTGCTGGCATATTTTGTTTCTTACTAGTCTATCATCTTCTAGTAACAAGTAACATAGTATCTCTTCATTCATGGTTATTAAAACTTGTCCTTGTCTAAGGATTATGTATTTCCATTGATCTCTGCCTTATATGTAGATGCTTCTTTATCATGCAGAACCTTCCTGTCAAATTGCTGTTCTCTAGCATTGACATCCATCCATACTAAACACATCCATTGTCACCAAATGTTGTTGTGGTTGTCTTTGTAATAGTCAATACTTTAATGCACAAAGCAGCAATGGTTTGCCAATGACATTTGATTCTCTTTGCAAGCACAGAAACTTATGAATTTGGAAAATAATCCAGATTCAATTCATGGAACATTTCAATGGTTACTAATTTGCTTGAGATGCATTGGCAAGAATGACTTTACATTCTTTGCCTTGGAATTAACATCTGGTCCTAAATATGTTTTCCCAGCTATAATGCATTTCTTGCAATTCTTCATTTCTAGGCACCGTGTCAATTGTGCCACTGAATTTTAACTACGTTAGATTCAATAATAGTTGTTAATTCTTACTCTTTCACAATCAGATTATCATTAGTGGTCGTCACATTTTGTGAACTATTGGTGGCCTTTTGTCCTTTACGTTACAAATTTAGGTCTTCTAAAGTCTCCAAATCTTTTCCCTCTTCCTTGCCCTCAATATGCATATGTTTCCCAGCTACTTTATTTGGCTTGCTCGGTCTTGGATTTGGAACATAACCTAGTAATGTGTTTGGCTGCAGTTCGTTTTCTGTTTTTATACATGCATATTTTGTAGACAGCATTGATATTTTGCGTTTAAGTTTACTTACCTTTTTAGATTATGAAGTTTGTCTGAATACAGTCTGAAAGGACTTTGGCCCTGTTTTTAGCCACAATTTTGATTTTCTCATTACCTCATTCAATTTTTCTGCATGTGGTTCTATCAATAGTTTGTTGGATTTCATTTGTTATAGCAGATTTCATTCTCCCTAGTCATCTTTGTCTGTTTTCTCCATTTCAATAAATTATCAATGCCTTTTTTCCTGAAGAAATACATAACAACAAATTATTTACATCAATTCAGCATAATAATTACAAGGAAAATCTCCGCATGCATGGGTAAGTACAGAAAGCACTTTAGCCTTTGCCCCAGTGGGTTAAGAATTCACATGTTTTTTAAGACCACTCAAGCATAGCTTGCACAATTGAAGTGAACACTGTCTAAAACGGTGTAACTCTCCATCATTGAATACCTTACTCCAATAGAAGCTGATCACTACTAACCGAATTGTATCAATAAATTTGTGAAGAAATTTCCTTGGAAGTTTTATATTTCCAAACAAATTTGGACTCCTTGATTTTTTAAAGATTTTTGAATCCCATCATCTAGATCAATTTTTTTGTTTTATGCATGCTGTTACTGTTTTCTCATTCCCTTTCAAAATAATCAATTCTTAAGCTGCTCTCTAATACCTCTATAACTCTATAAAGCCCTTACTCCAGATTCCTTCTACTGCTAGTAATCTTTACTTCTGGGGGACAACCAGGTTTAAATCTTCCACACCATAGTAACACATTCCATAGTCCCGTCTGACTTCTGCCAATCAAATTTTATCAATCAGTCTGTGTAGAAATTTCGTTGGAAGTTTCATATTTCTTCTAACTTCATTTGGGCTTCTTGATTTTATGGATCTTGTTAAATCCTATTGTCTAGGTCAAGTTGTTTGGTTTATGTTACTATTTTCTCCTTCTCCTTCAAATTAATCAAGCTTTATCCTACTCTCTAACACATATATTTTTCTGTAAAGTGCTTCTTCCACATCACTTCTACCGCTAGCAATCTTTACTAAGTGGGGACACCTGGTTTTAAAGGCATCTTCTAACCTGAGCAGATGTGACAAGACTTGAAGATTGTGGTGTAACAAATATTAGGTGGATTTGAGTGTGACCCAGGTTTAATGGAGTATATCTAAAGGGTGAGGCAGGCTTAAATCTTAAAAGAATGTGATTGAGCTTACCCCACAAAAGAATGAGGTCCAAGCATACATTACCTTACATCGCATTATATGAAGCCCATAATCATATCCAAGATTAAAAGAAAATTGTCTTAAATAAAATTTAATTTTGTTTTGCATCTTTAAGCAGCAAACATAAAGCTTCCTGTTGATGGAAATCTAAGGAAATTATAAATGTCTTTTTGCCATATACATCTAGAATCAGCTGGGACTAAAAGAGGATTAACCACGGCTGATGCCAGATATATAACGAAAAATGTTTACCCCATTCACTTCACTTGAGTGGAGCATCGGTACTTCCTATCTTAGCGGGCTGTTAATTTGTTATGCTTTTGTCCACTCACCAGACTATTGATGCTTTATAAATTTTGTTTACACATACATTGAAGTTCAATCACAATTGACAAATATTTCATTTGGTATCGGGTTCCCAGTAAGAATTCTTTGTAATTTGAATTGCATTTGAAAAATATTGACATTGTTTATTAGTGTCCCACAGGCTTCCTCATGTTGCTCAAAGTTTTCTGAATAAGCTCTGCAGCATCTGCAAAGATGCAGATGTGTAATTGATTTGTTTTCCTTAGCATAATTTGCTTCTCTGCTCAATCATTTTAGAGGTGCCAGTGAATCATACTGCCCAAGTACATGTTTAATACCACTTGTTTTCTTATCTTGGTCAATTTGATGCCTTCTGCCCTTTCATTAAGATAGTATATCCACTCTAGGTTCTCATGGTTTCATAGCACGCTGGAGACTCACCCTGCCCAAGTACGTGCTTATAGCATGCGATTTCTTATCTTGCTCATGTTGATGTCTTCTGTCTTCTGCCTTTTTATGAAGATAGTATATCTCTTTTAGTCTCTCATAGATTTTGTAGCATGCCAGTGAATCACCCTGCCCAAGTACAACATATAGTAGCATTTAAAGTCTTATCTTGCTCATGTGCCTTCTGCCCTTTTGTGAAGATAGTATATCCATTTCTAGGCTCTCATAGTTTCAGTATCTGTCTTGGAATTGAGAATTTCATTGAAAGTCAGGGAAGCATTTAGGAGAATTGTTTTTACATAGCTTTGTCTTTATTGATGTTGCTTTTATTGGTATGCTGAAATGTCCATTTAAGAGTTTAGTGTTTGACTGACCATGTGCAGATATGTTGCAGTTGGAAATGAGCCTTTCCTAACGGCATACAACGGCTCTTATTTGAATAACACTCTTCCTGCTTTACAGAATATTCAAAAAGCTCTTACTGATGCAGGCTTAGCAGATAAAGTTAAAGTTACTGTGCCCCTCAATGCAGATGTTTACAATTCCCCGTCTGACAATCCTGTACCATCTGCTGGGGTTTTCAGAGAAGATATTCATGATCTGATGGTACAGCTTGTGGAGTTTCTGAATGCTAATGGAGCACCCTTTACAGTCAATATCTATCCCTTTTTGAGCTTATATGCTGATGAGAGCTTCCCTGTGAATTTTGCTTTTTTTGATGGTGACAGTACACCAGTTGCTGATGGAGAGATCCAATATACCAATGTATTTGATGCAAATTTTGATACATTAGTTACTTCTCTGAATAAGGCAGGAGTTCCCAATATGACTATCCTAGTGGGAGAGGTGGGTTGGCCCACAAATGGTGATAAGCGTGCCACTGTCGATTACGCACAGAGGTTCTATCAGGGGCTTATGAAGAAATTAATGAATGGCCAAGGAACGCCTCTGCACCCTGGAAGCTTTACAGTCTATCTGTTTAGCCTTCTTGATGAGGATGTGAAAAGTATTGCACCAGGTAACTTTGAAAGGCATTGGGGGATTTTTCAATATGATGGACAGCCAAAATACCAACTACAACTTCCAGGTCAGAATGGAGGGTTGGTTCCTGCTAAAAAAGTCCAGTATTTGCCTCAAAAGTGGTGTGTATTCAATCCAGATGCTCTAAATATCTCCACATTGCTTGACAGCATCACCTATGCTTGTGAGCGTGCTGACTGTACTGCTTTGGGTTATGGATCATCATGTAACAATTTGGATGCTCAGGGCAATGCATCCTATGCATATAACATGTATTTTCAGGTGAATAATCAGTACACCATTAGCTGTGGTTTTGATGGGCTAGCAAAAATATCAGAAGAAAATGCATCAACAGGTTCATGCAATTTTCCGATACAGATTGTAACCGGTGGAGCAGAGAGATCTATCATGGCTCATATTAATTTGGCTATGGTCCTTATTGGTATTATTGTAATCCTTTTGTCCTCTTTCTAGAGGATCTGGTGTATCAATTCATTAATTTGATATTCAGATTTGTGCCTTTTTCACATTCAACTCATTTTCAGTGTCACTGAAATCAGATAATATTAAAATATTCTTTGTACCCTAAAAGATCAGGTTGACAAATAAATGTTTGTTCTTAAAATTTATACAAGAAAAGAAGTAAGCTTATCATTTGAGATCCTGGTTTCAAGATTTGCCACAGCATGCATTTCAAGTACTACTATGTTTGTGACTACCTGCCTAAGCAGTCGCTGATAGATAAAGTTGAATTAATCGAAACTAGATGGTTATATGTATTTGAAATGAGGTATGTTACGATTGAGTAAGTCACTATTTTTATTGTCTTATGCTTGATAGTAATCTTTAGATATTTTTTAAAGTGAGTAGCTTTCAGTTAACAATGGTGCTCTGAGTTTTATTTTAGGGTTTATTGTCATTCCATTGAGACTCGTTTACTACTATAAATAAGACAGATATGTTCTACGAAATTTCTGTTTGTTGGATATGATCATGCAAGCTGCACAAGATGGTTTATGTATATCAGAATTTGCTCTGGTTTTGATTTTATGTAGATTGCATTTAACTGTTATATAAATTATAAAGATCATAGGGATTGGTTTCAAATCAACATCAAATTTGGTTTCTAATAAACTTTTTCGCTTGGATAGAATAGCAGTTATCAACATTTCATTGTATTTTAGGTATTTTTATTCTTTAGCTAATTTCTGGAGCTAAATTTGTAAGATCAAGCAAATTTTGAAGTGCATTCGCACAAAAGACAGCAATTTGAAATGTGTTCAAAGTTCTGCACCATTTAAACTGTGGTCATATAAAATAAAAAAAACTACTTGTTTTATATTATATATACAATGACCATAAAAGTTATGAGTTAGCTGCCACTGATGATTTAGCTGGTTGTTGATCGGCAGTCAGGAGGCAGTTTTGGAAGTTCAAAAAATTAGCCAATGAAGACCACCTTAAATGTAATGCAGATCGGGACGGAATTGATGAATTCTTGCTCTCAATTCTCCCTTTCTATTTTTTGGTGTTCTATATTTTTCTTCCTTCTAACTTTAGTGCAAAGGAATAAAATAGCCTAAAGAGAAACCACCAAATGATAAGTGGAAGCAATTTTTTATTCCAGTGATTGTGCTGCTATATTTCCCAAAAAGACCCTGTAGCAAGCTTTTCTTAGCACTAGTAATACTCTGTACCAACCAAACTATTAATGGTTGGAAAGAAGTTATTGTGTTTAAGGGTTGGGACAACCCAAAACTTTGGCTATCTGAAGAAGTTAATTTTACTGCCAAAATCCATCTGGGACTTGCAGATGGCCTCATCTCTTTTATCATGTCAGGCCTTTACATTAAAAAAATTTGTGGGTCAAGTTTCTTAATGGCTTAAAGCAGGCATATAACATAGAGAACTCTTTAAGGTTACATTGTACCCTAGTGCTGATTGTTCCTTGCTTCTTATATACTCTCTGGTTGAGTTAAAACATACTTAAGTTACAGTAGTGATAGAATGACCCTCTTCAAAGGTTTTAGTGCTTTAAATATGTAAATATCACTTAAATGCAATGGGTACAAAGAAAACCATTTACATGGAGGAGAGATTTGTTCTTGTGAAATAGATCATTGTTTCTATATCTCTAAAATTTCATTATTCATAAAATAATACATTAAAAATAAAGGTAGAAGACGTTTATAAAAATTAAGTGCAAAGGAAGGGTGCAAGGGGTGTAATCTGTTTGGTAATTAATGAAGATTTTGAGGCTTGCTTGGGATTAGAGGGGAAACCAAGGTTTTGACTGGCTACTTCTATTTTTTGGTCCTCCAGCTTTGTGTTAGACATAATTGCACGTGGTAGCATCTGGTCGGGTGTGGGAGTGCCCTTATAACCACGGTCCTATTTCTCTTCTATGTTGATGTCCTATACAGTTGTGGTGACATCTTCTATGATCCTACAACCTTAACAAACAAGAAATATTGATACCTAAGGACCAATAGTGCCACAGTCACTTTTGGGGACTAGCCTTGTAAATGTATGAAGTGCAAAAAGTTTTGTTTGCAGCTAAAGATACAGTTATGGAGTTTTTGCAACTAGTAGTGGAGTTTCTAAAACTAGTAATGGAGTTTTTGTATTCCTAAGTGCAATTGTGTGCTTCTATCCTCTTTATTACCTGTTTTGTCTTATATTCATTTTAAATTATTTCTCTGTTATAAATTATAAAACAACCTTTTTCATTTTTAATTATTTCTCTGTTATAAACCATAAACAACCTTTTTGGACTGTTTGGGTGTGAGATTGGATAATAAAGTGAAGTGAAGTAGGCTTAGGCTTTCAAAGTAGAAAAACATTATAAATAAAGTGGAAAAAGATTAAGACAGAACAAAATACAAAATTCTCTAAAGGTACAATTGACTAAAGCGAAAGAGCTAAAAGCACAGAACAGAAAAAACAAAATAGACAGATTCCATCAAATCCAAATGCTACCAAGATCATATGTTTGCAGTAACTTTCAAGGAAAGATTGCATAAGTCATTATTGTTTCTTCTTCCTTTGACATAAAACTTGAAGTTAAAATGAAGCATATGAAAAAGCAGTCTGCAACCATGATCAAAATGAATTGAGCAGTTTAGCTTGAAAAGAAAAGTATACCTACACAGAGTATCTGTGCAGGGAAACGAAAGAAGTTCTCACTTCACTTAGTCATAAAGTAAAATGGGGCTTAGTCATTTCGTAGCCTTCCATTGCAATAAGCACTAACTTTTGTCTCACCACAAGGAATCTGTGAGGGCTGAGTGCATGCCACTTGTATGCCCACTCATGATAAGGTTTTAATATTTTTATAGGTTAATTTAAGTATATATTTTATTTTATGTTTAATATTATTAAAAATAAATTTATTGGAGCTCATTTTAATTGGGCAGTGTTTATTTACGTTGTCTGACTAACACTTTGGATGTACTGATCATATTTATTAATAAACTGAAATTCAAAATCATGTTATACTTAGAATTTCAATTAATTAATAAATATTTTCAATGTGCATTAGAATGTTCGAGAGACAAGATGATGTTTATCATCTTTAATTTTCCTATTACTTTTTTAAGAGTATTTTTATAGAGATTCATGTTTAAAATTCACTTATGTTATAAAAAAATTCCTTAATTTTTAAAATTTTAATTATTGTGAGGACAAATGGGGTTGCAAGCTAAGTGGGCTTAACCTTGGGGGAAACTATGTGGTTAAGCGCGCTTGAGTTGGAGTAGTACTAGGATGGGTGACCTCCAGGGAAGGCCCAGTACTTCACCTCTGACATCACCTAGATGCAATGAGTGTTAAGTGGGTCATTCATTATCATGAGAGATGGGTTCTTGTGAACCCTACCCATGAAACATGGGTCAATGAGTTTGACTTGTAAAACTACACGGTTGAATCCTGATAGCAATATCACTATAATTAATTTAGATAAATAAGTTAGAATTAGAAATATCAAATATTGATTTGATTAATTAGAGAAAAGCTTATAGGAATCCTCACCCAAATTATATAAAAAAATCTCTTAAATAACTATACAAATAGAAAAAGATATCAATAAAGAGAAATTATAACACGAGAGTTGGGAAATGTTGCATATAAGAATATTGAACAACTCATTTAAGTGAGAGACATCAAATTTCTACAACCCATAATATTGGATATAAGTATTTCTAGATTTTTTACTTTGTAGTAATTTTTAATATCAACATTTTGGATTACACTTTGTGATCCATCATTAAGATGAAGAGAGTGGAGGAGAATACAAAACATTGATGATAAAAATTACTACACAATTAGAAATCCAGTAACACTTATATCCAACTAATACAAAACAATACAATTAGAGTTTAAGAACCTTACACTAGATTTTTCACTAGTCACCTCCTACATTAAGAAAGAAG
>VDFB02020258.1:0-70789 GCA_007258455.2 Sequoia sempervirens
TATCCTCTCAAGAATATCTTGTGATGAAAAAAAGGGAAACAAATCAGTTAAAAGGGAAATAAACTAAAAAAAGAATTTCAATCAAGATTTGTTTATATTTTTCTATTTATCCCACATTACTTCTGAATTTGCCTTCAATTCTACTTTTGCCTATAAAATGAGCCCTCTCATTCTCATTTCAGAGATCACGAATTACACATCAGAGACTTATGCTACAAATTTGGATTTTATCATTGAGATTACATTAGTTTGATTATATAAGCATCTTATTTTTAGAGCATATAGTTTAATATTACATTTTAGCTTAATCTTCATAGTAGATTAATTTGCAAAATAATTCATTTATGGCATTGCATGTAGATTAATTTTCATTTCAATAAATTAGTTTGGTTTATTGCATTTTACAGCCATTTAGATTAGTTTTCATTGTTGCATTGCAAGAACAGGATTCATGGAGATTGGCATTCTTGCTTCTCCTCTTTGAATCTCTCGTTCCGAGATTGTATTTGCAGGGGTAGCATGGTTAATCTGAGGGCCACAATATCAATCCCTGCTTTTCTCGGATAGAGAGCTGTGAATTGATTTGCAAGGACTCATTATTGAGTATCTTTGCATGCAAGGATTCACAGAAGTATAACATATTTTCAGTTATACATAATCCACCTAGGATTGATTCTAGTCTTTGGAAGTCAGTCAAACATGTCACAAGCTCAAGAATGTACTTTTATGACTAGAGCTCCACTGTTTGATGGTACAAATTATGTGTTTTGGAAAGTCAGAATGGAAACATATATTATTTCAATTGATCTTGATGTTTGGAGCATAGTTCTAGATGGGTATACTATTCCATCCACAATACGCATAGATTCTGTTGAAAAGAAGAAGTATGAAACTAGTGCTAGAGCCAAACATGCTCTTTTGTGCAGCTTAACCAAAGATGTATTTGTTAAAGTCATGCACTACAAATCTACTAAGGAGATTTGGGGAAAATTTGAAAACATTTATCAAGGGAATGATAAAGTCAAACAGTCAAAGATTCTTACTCTCAAAACTCAGTTTGAAGAAATGAAAATGAATGATGATGAAAAGGTAGCTGAATATTTCTTGAGAATTAGTGAGGTTGTTAATGCAATGAGAGGTTTAGGAGAAGAAATGGAAGAATTTTATGCGGTCATAAATGTCATTAGAACCTTACATCTTAAATATGAAACTAAGGTTTCAACCCTTGAAGAAAAGAAACACTTTGACAAGCTTACCTTAGATGATCTACAAGGAACTCTTACTGCCTTTGAAATGAGAACTTACAAAAGCAACTTACCAGGAAAATAAACTGCTTTTAAAACTGAAAAAAGGGAAACCATAGTTGAAAGTGAGTCAGAAGATTTTGATACCCAGGAATCTCACTTTGTTAGAAAATTGAAAAAGGGATCAGGTAAATACAAAGGAAAACTTCCCTTTAAATGCTTCAACTATGGCAAAATTGGACATTTTTTAGCTAAATGTCCTTATGGTGATCAAAACAGTGATGGTGAAAAGTCTGACAAACAATCTAAGAAGAAGGTTTATAAAACTAAAAAGAAGTTCAATTTCAAAAAGAAAAAGAGTCTGTTCAGTAAAGATGAAACACACACTGAAGCAGAAGAATCTTTAGATAAAGAAGATGAGACCCTGTTTATGGTTGAATTCAAACTGCAAGAAGATTCAATTAGCAAAACTGAGTTAGAAGATGGTGAAATAGATCTTGAAGGTGAGTTAAAATGTGCTTTAAAGGAGATTAGAAAAATTAAAAAGCAAGTTCTTACCCAAGAACAAAAGCCAAATCAAGCAATAGTCTCTTTGAAGACTGAGCTTGAAAAATCTAAGAGGATTGAGGATTGTCTTAAAACAACTGTGAGCATGAAAGACAGAGAAATTCAAAGATTAGAACAAGAAGTTGTTGATCTTCGTAAGAAAGTTGAAGGATATGAAAGTACAATAAAGCTTAATGATGCTCTTAGTAAGCAAAAATTGCATAAGGACAAAACTGGACTTGGGTTTGAAAAGGGTGAGTGTTCAATTGATAATCTAAAAGAAAAATGTAACTCTACAAATAAGAGTTTCAAATCAGATTATTCTGAATTTGGTAAAAAATTTGGATACCCCTTTGAAAACAAAAGAATATCATTCAGATTTAATCCTTATTTCTTTGGCTACTGCTTCTTTTGCAACAAGTTTGGCCACAAAGTGAGTTCTTGCAAGTTAATAACTTCTAGAATGCCAAGATTTGGGCATAAGCAGAATTTTGGGTTTGTAAATCAAGTCAGGTGCTTTAAATGCAACACTCTAGGACATACAGTCAAACAATGCAAAGTTGATCTGCATAATAAAAAGTAGAAAACAAAAATGGTATGGAAACCTAAATTTGTTAAAAGCATAGAGCAATCAATGCTTGTTCAAATTGCTTTTCATTCTCAAAAGAAGGATATTTGGGTCCTAGATAGTGGTTGTTCTAACCACATGATAGCGGACAAGGACAAATTCATCAAACTTGAAGATTATATTGGTGGTTATGTGAAATTTGGTGATAATTCTGGTACATACAGATTAAAGGTAAAGGTTCACTTCTGCTAAATGAGGACACAACTATTTATGATGTGTATTATGTAGAAGGCCTAAAGCACAATTTACTTAGTGTTAGCCAAATCTGTGATAGTGGTTATCATGTTATGTTTACTAAACAGGGATGTGAGATCAAGAACAAGTCTGGAAAGACTGTTGCAGTAGGGAGAAGGACTAAAGGTAATGTTTATAATCTCCTAGAAACCTCAGGTAATAACAACAACGAAGGTATATGTCTAATGGGTCAAGCTGGTTATGGCATAAAATATTAGGACATATAAACTTTGACAATCTGGTTAGAATCAACAAAAATCAAAATGTTAGAGGTTTACTAGTCCTTAACAAACTAGAAAACTCTATGTGTAAAGAATGTTTAAGTGGTAAACAAACTAAAGTCAATTTTAAGACAAAAGAACATTCTTCAATTAAGCCTTTACAGTTAGTGAATATAGATTTGTGTGGCATAACTAGAACAAGGTCAATTAATGGAGAAAATTATTTCATGTTGTTTATGATGATTATACAAGAATGGTTTGGGTTACTTTTCTTAAACATAAGTTAGAGGCATTTGAAAGGTTCAAGATCTTTCGTAAAATGGTTGAAAAAGAGTCTAATTTAAAACTTAAATGCTTGAGATCTGATAAAGGAGGAGAGTTCACTTCTCAGGAATTTATTGATTATTGTGAACAACATGGTATTAAGAGGCAATATGTAGCCACTAGAACACCTCAATAAAATGGGGTAGTTGAACGCAAGAACTGAATTGTGAAAGAAATGGCAAGAACTATGTTAGATGAGGCTAAGTTGCCTGACATGTATTGGAAAGAAGTTGTTCATACAACTGTATACATTTTAAATAGAGTGAAACTTAGAGTGAAATCAAAATTCACTCCTTATGAATTATGGCATGGAAAATCTGCCTCTGTAAAACATTTTAAATTTTTTGGCAGCAAATGCTTTATTAAGAAAGATGATGAACATCTAGGCAGCTTTCAATCAAAGTGTGATGAGGGTATCTTTTTAGGATACTCAACTCAAAGTAAAGCCTATAAATGTTATAATAAAAGGATTAATAAGATTGTTGAGGTAGTCAATGTGATAGTTGATGAAAGACCACACTTAGAAACTGATCTTGTGCAAGATGATGAGGAAGAGACAAAAATAGAACTTGAAGTAATTCCTAAAGAAGTTGAGACAACAAGTTCTGAGAGTATTGTGCCCAAAAATCCTTCAATATTTGTTGCTAAGAATCATCCTCCAAGCTAGATTATTGGGGATAGAGACGCAGGAATTCAAACACGAAGAAAGTTTGCTAAACTTGAAGAACAAGCTCAAATGGCAAAGCATTCAGCCTTCTATTTAGTCATTGAATTTGAACCTAAGAACTGTGATGAAGCTCTTTTGGATGAATGTTGGCTTAAGGCTATGCAGGAAGAAATAAGTCAAATTGAGAAAAATAAAACTTGGGAGTTAGTTCCAAGACCTGATGACAAGAATGTCATAGGTGGCAAGTGGGTTTACATAAATAAGCTTGATGAAAATGGCAAAGTTGTTCGCAACAAAGCAAGGTTTGTTTGCAAAGGTTATGCTTAAAAGGAAGGTATTGATTTTGGTGAAATGTATGCACCTGTTGCTAGACTAGAATCCATTAGAATATTCTTGGCTTATTCTATTTTTAAGAATTTCACTGTTTATCAAATGGATGTCAAAACTGCATTTTTAAATGGTTATTTAGATGAAGAGGTTCACATGGAACAACCTAAAGGGTTTGTCTACAAAGACAAGCCTAATCATGTCTACAGGTTGAAGAAGGCCTTATATGGCTTAAAACAAGCACCTAGGGCATGGTACTCTAGGCTGGATAATCATTTGACATCAAATGGCTTCACTAGAGGTGGTGTTGACAACAATCTCTATGTCAAGATTGAAGGTACTGATATTCTGGTTGTTGAAATTTATGTAGATGATATCATTTTTGGCTGCAATAATGATGCTTTAACTAAAAAGTTCTCTCATATTATGGAATCTGAATTTGAAATGTCTATGTTGGGAGAATTAACATTCTTTCTTGGTCGTCAAGTTTCTCAACTTGAACATGGCATATTTCTCTCTCAAACCAAGTATGTTAGAGAGATGCTTAAAAAATTTCAAATGGATGAATGTAAACCTGTTAGTACTCCAATGGTTACAGGTTGCAAACTTACAAAAGTTGATGATTCTCCTTATGCAAATCAATCTGAATATAGATCAATGATTGGTAGTTTGTTATATTTAATTGCTTCTAGACCTGATATAATGCAGGCAGTTCAAGCATGGTCGCAAGGTTTTAGGCATCACCCAAAGAATCCCATGTTAATGTTGTTAAAAGAATATTTAAATATATTCAAGGCACTCTTGATTATGGTCTTTGGTATCCCATAAGCAATGATTTTTCTCTGTTTGCATATACAAATGTTGACTGTGATGACTGTTTGGATGATAGGAAAAGCATAGTGGTGTTTCATTCTTTCTTGGTGATCGGTTAGTGGCTTGGCACAACAAGAAACAAGAATCAGTTGCTCTTTCCACTGTTGAGGCAAAATACATAGCTGCCACTTCTTGTTGTACTCAAGTGCTCTGGATGACTCAAACATTGTCTGATATGGGTATCACAGTTTCTAAGCCTGTTTCTATATTATGTGATAATATTAGTGCGATCAATATATCTAAAAATCCTGTTATGCATTCACACACTAAACATATTGCTATCAAGTTTCACTTTCTTCAAGAAAAGTGCTGGCTGATGAAGTGTGTCTACAGTTTGTTGCTTCACAAGAACATGTGGCTGATATATTTACTAAGCCTTTATCTAAAGAAGTTTTTGAAAGGATGAGATTCAGATTGGGAGTTATCTCTCAATCCTTACTTCTTTGATTCTCCTCTATCTGATTTAGGGGGATCTTGGTTCAATGGTTTCTCATTTACAACTCTCTTATATTTTTGCTGCTCTATTGCTCTATTGCTCTATTTGCAACTGGTTATTGTGTTGGAAAATTGGTTGGTTTCAGTTGTTTATTTCATGGCATCTCACATTCTCCTCTTTCAGCCTTTGTCATTGAGGCAAAAATGGGGAGAGATGATGTGTTTTTCCATCAAGGACAAAGGGGGAGTTTGTTGGCTTTTAGTTGTTTATTGTTTGTCCTTTATGAAAAAAATTGGTTTTTTAGATTGATGCTACTTCACTTTTAGGATATCCATGATGGTTCTGTTGTTTTATCTACTCTACATGATATTCTTTCATTGCTTTGATTATGTTGGACTGGTAGTGTTGATAAGGCATTGTACAGGTTAATCAAAATTGATCAAATGTTTTAGGATCATTTGAAGACTCCATTTGAGGTTGTATACATCACAGGTTATTGATCATATTCTGATTGATCATTTGCAGGTTCAGTTTGTCAAAACAAACATTTATCAGGTGACTTCTCTATACGAGCCTTGCTATGATAATCAACATTGAAGTGTTCATAAGCATCTTGATTGATTATTTAATGTGGCATATAATATAAACCTTAATTGGTTTCTTTTGGCACATTGGTGCTTATTTCATTTCACATTGGAGTTATCTTTGTAAAAGTCATATGGCAGTGACATTAATAAGGTTTTAGGCTCATCCTAACAAGGCTTCAGTTTGTCTTGATTGGTCATAAATGGCTTCAGGAAGCTTGCATGGTATTTTGTATTTGAGCACAATGCATGTGTGCTTGATCAAATTGCATCGGTGTTTGATGTGGTAATAAGGAAATTAGTTTAAAGTTCACTTCCATTTGAAAAGGTGATTACAACATGTCTTTCCTTAATCGACACTCCTTGTAAAAATCTTGTGTTTACTTTATACTCCTAATGAGTATCGAAGCATTTGATAAAGGCATTTGTTGAATGTCAATGAAATAGACTTTTTAAAAGTCTTAGCAATGATATTAAGGATTGAATATTGTTGATCATTGTTCTGAGTCTAAATCCGGTTGCATGGGACTTCTATTAAGCAAAGCAAAAAAGCCCTTGTTGGGCATTGAAGAGTTAGGCTTATTAAAGGTTAAAGTTTTTTTTGAAAAAGCTTTGGTAAAGGGATATTATGTGACTTTGACAGTCTTTGAGGACTAATGATGTGTGTCAACATTCAATGGTCTCAAAAGCATTTTAATAATTGATTAAATCATGTGATATGATGTTGTTTCCCACCAGACTTCAAAATGATTTTAATCATTGTGCATTCTTTTTGGTAGAACTCTTTGATAGACTTAGGGGAAACATAGGGAATAGTTATTATTGTTTCATTGTATAAAATATGAAACCCTAGCCACCACCGTGAATTATCATTGCATATTTCTAGTAAAATCTTAACTGGGGAAGTTGAAGATAGGCAATGCTCATTAATGGAAGTATTCAGTTGGGTAGTTATGGTGGTCTTCAACAGTTTATGGTATCTGTTTCACTTTCTCCCACTGTGAATAAGTAAAGGCAAACTATCATATGCTTTCAATTTTGCATTAAGGTTTTTCTTGCTAAAACAATTGTTAAGGGATTAAAAGGATCTTATTATTTATTTTTTGAAAAAAAAAGGAAGGAGGCTGTTTTATGCACAAGATGATAACATTTTTGTTTCTCAGTTATTCGACAGTTGGCCATAACTATTACAAATGAGTTTAAATATTGTTAATATTTTTGTTAAAATGTTTAATCTTTGATAATTATGGTTGACAACCCATTAGGGTTTCTGGAATCTCATCTGGAAGTTTCAAATCGGTTTACAAAGATGCTTATGCATTTTATTTAAGAAGTTTTTCTTGTATTTCTTAGGTTACAGAGAAGAAGAGAAAATGCTTTTGTTGAAACATCAAATTTTATCTTTGTAGTGACAAGAAACTAAGTTTACATTGAAAATCATTGAATCTCAAATACTTTGTAAAAGAAGATGTTGATGCACAACATTCTTTCTAGTATGCTTATTGAGATATTTATACATAGTTTTCTATTGAAATTCTATAGTTGTAAAATTTGCACTTCTAGAGTTCTGATAAGATGCTATAATTGTTATGTATTAAAAGGGGTTGGTGCTCCTTGAAATGGGTGTTCCTAAATTTGCAAGGGGTTGGTGCTCCTAGAGTTGGTGCTCTAAATTTTTCCTGTAAGGCATTGTAAATAGTGGTTTTATTTAAGCTAGTAAGGCATCATTCTGGAGTGGTTTTTCTACCCCAAGAGGGTTTTCCACTCGTCAAATTCATGGTCTCATAGTGTCATTGCTTTTTTATGATAGCATTGCAAGATTGTGATGTTTATCCTTATTAGTTTATAGTTGAATGATTGTCTTTATATTTTTGCAAATGTTTATACTGAAGCTGTCTTGTTAATGTTATGAACTTCCATCCAAGTGAAATCTATTTCAATGTCTTATCCATATGCTTAGTTGATGCACAAGTCAAGTCTGCTTCTCAAATTGTCATTTATTTTATTTGTTTAAAAGTGAATACAAATAAAAGAAATATTGTGGCTCTTATAAATCACTGATTCACCCCCCTCTCAGTGATTTTAGTCTTCCAACAATAGTTTCATTCTCTTCAATTTCTGAATCACTAGTAGCCTCAACATTTTCTGTTGTTGTTGTTCGCTCGACATGCTAAGGATTGTAATTAAATGACTCCCACTTGGTTATTATGGATTCGTCATCATGACCAATATCCATTTCTATGTCACAGAATGGTTTGTAGAGTAATAACTCTAATAAACAAAAGTCAGTCCATTTATCTGACTCACGTGGAGGAAGAGATAGAAACCTAGGAAAAACTCTGACAATTGATGCTCTTTCCCTTGGCTCCCATTTGTTGTCTCCTCCTCTTCTTCTAGGATTATATATCCATGATCTAGCTGCATCAATTAATGAGACATCTTCCATACAAGAAGGCCTTGTTTTGTATCCATCAATGAAATATTTTGTTTGGTCTTCATTATTTATAGTTACAGGTTTGAACACCTCACATGAGACATTTAGATTAACAAATCTTCTACTAGTCTCCACCAATGGAAGTTCTAACAACATGTGACATGTTTCTTGAGCTCTAATGTCCCTTTCTATAACTGTCTCGGTCAAAAGCCTTCTATATGCTCGTGTAGCTAAATCATCAGGGTTTTTCAAGTTTGAAAGGCACAAAACATCTAGTGATACGTTTCTGAGCTTTTCTCTACTTTTGTTGCATACTTTGCAATGTACTTTATGACTGCATGCTTGGAAAGAACAGGTTGCCAATCTATATTTTCTCTCCATAATTGCAATATGAGGCAATTGTGTGAATTGACTCTATCATCATTTCTTGCTGGTTCAATTTTTTTTCTCCTGTTTCAATGTCTTCATATAATTTGGATCCCCCTAGATTCAAAGGCCAAGGAGAATTATACCTAAAATTAATATCAACAAATCGCATATTTGGTATGTTTTTTTGTACATAATATTTAATATTGATATAAAAAAATTCTTTCACAAAATAATTACCTACAAACCATCCTTCCTCTTTTTTTTCATAGGCATGCACCCTCCCTACACACTATATGTCCTTCTACACGATTGAGGATAAAATAATTTATATCATATAATATTAGATATATGTCAAAATGTTTATGAACACGCCTGAATATTTTGTTGATGAGGATCTTCTCTAGGATAATTCCATACATGAACAATGGAATAAAAATATCTTTCAACACTTTTTCGTTGCTCCTCATTTGACCAATCAATGTTGTCCATATTGGGTGCTCCATTAATCCATATGAATCCATGCACATGCTGTGAACCTCTGTGTTGCCACTCATATCTTGACCAAAAAAATTTTAAAATTCATTCATTTTTCTAGAATTTCTTTTCTGAATATTGAATGTCTAAGGTGCATGTATTCACCAAAATTGAGCTTCCCATGGAGTAGTTGGTGTTGTTCTTGGTGTTAGTGCATGCAAATCAGGCCAATACATATTTTTTGCACTTAATGTGAAGAATATTGTAGGAGAGCCTATTTGATGAAGCATGTTTGTCAATTCTGCACAACATTTAGCCCAATATGACTTTGTACCCCTCAATGTTGTTCCAAACCACATAAACCTATCAGCCAAATGAGACTGTGGCATGTTTTCCATATGTTGACGTAGCTCATTGATGGTGATCAACATGTCTTGAAATCTTCTTTTTGCAAAGATTGCAGATGAATTTTGTGCATGGTGTCTCATTATTTGTTCATCATAAAATATTCTGAATTTGGGATGTTTACCAAAATGATGATCTCTATACCGCAATAGATGTTTCACAAATTCATGCAGATGCACTTGCCTCATTCGTGGTTCTAACCAATCACATCTACCATCAAGAAACAATGTTGGAAATGTCATATCAAGTAATCTTGATGTGACATATATTCATTGACAGGAGATGCACCAATTCCTAGCCAATTGATCAATGTTGTTGGATTTGCGTCAGGGCTATTAACCCATGCATGGATTAGTTCCATTTCTCTTTGGGTATTAGGTGGTCTTGAGGCCATTGATGTTGTGTGATCAATTATGTTACCTTCATCTATCTCCATGAGTGGACCCACAAATATGATTTCATTTGTATCAAATTCAAATTCCATATGCACTGTCTTCAATCTGTTGAAAATATTTTCATCTAAATTTCTTGGCAGATCATAGAGAGAATTTTCATCAATTCTAACATTAGAGTAAAATTTTTCATGCTCAACTTTGTATTTAAGTGCTTTGTACACATGATCCCTATTCACTATAAAGTTATAATTTGTGCCACATTGATCCCTTCTTTGAATAATAATGATTGGCAAATGATCTATTGTATGCAACAAAATTTTTTAAACATGTTCTACATTTTGTGGAAAACTTATTGTGTGTCCTTTATATTTGTATTGACCACCTATTACATGTGTAACTTTTAGTATTGGACTGACACATGCAATCAAAATTTCCTCTACTTGAGTCAATTTTGCAAGCTCCTCTAGTTGTGGCCCAGGATCCATATTATTTGAAGCTGAAAATCTATTATTTCCTCTCTCTTGCCGAAATCTAGTACATATAGGACCTTCTGAACTATGACATACTTTAATTCCTAAATAACTTTCTTGACAAATATAACACATGTTTGGTATTCTGAAGCTGTCTAACTAAACTTGAAATTGCATTTGAAGTCTTTTAAAATTAGCTTCATTCATTCCATTTTCATTTGGCCTATTATGTGCATCACCTTCTGCACCCAAGTTTATGTCAATTTGATTTCTATGTTGAGGTGTCTCAAATACTCGTTCTATTGACCTTGAACTTTCATCTTCAAGATTCATCTCAATATTTTGAATAGATGGTTGATTGTGCATCCCACTTGAATGGGGATCCACCTATTGTATTTTTTCTTTTTCAAAATATGAGACTTCTTCAGATGTTCTTTGACAACTATTTGTTATCATATTAGCTTCCTCTCTATTTTGAAATTCTAATTCATGCACTGTTATTTCTGCTCTACGTCTAGCATGTCTTTGTCTTTGAGCTTCATTGGTCCTTCTTCTTTCCTCTTCCCTTTGATCATTTGTCAAATTTTCATGTCATCGTGTTCTATATTCTCTTTGATATTCTCTTTGACTTGCTCTTTGATATTGCCTCCTCTCCTCTTCTAATTCAAATTTCAATCTCGATTGATCCATAGTTGCAATTTTTGAATAATTTGTATCTAAGAGTTTAATTTTGTTTTCAAGAATGATTTCAACAAGTTATATGAAATAAAAGAGGAATCCATCAAGAATGCATGTTTTTACATAAGTATTTGATAAAAAAATGATTAAATCATTTAGAAAAAACAAATTAAAATGACAACAGTTGTATTGGATCTTAGCCCTCTAAGGGAAAGATGAGAGTTCAAGGTGATAGCTAAAAAGTTTAAAAAATTCATACACAACTATGATTAAATGAATCTAGCGGCATTTCCTTTCAAATTGGATAAATATAATTTTAACCAACAATTCAAGAAATTGCAAACAAATATACAAGAAAAAGTTGGTTCCTTTAATACTTAAAACTTTACATTTTACATCCATTTGGTGGCAATGCCTTCTAGATAAGAAAATGATATTATTATTATATTTGTAGTCTAAATCATATGTCATGCAAGGCTTAGAACATTACAATTTATTTTAAAATATTGCATGGAGGAATATCACACCAAATTGGTGGACAGTGTCAATCCATGCTTTATTACACACAAGCCTAATTATATACAAACTAATGATTTACAAAGTTGTGATATTCTTCTAAACATTATCCCCACAAATAATCTGCCATCTACCAAAATTAGCTATAAGATGGATTCCAGGTTGTCTATAGGTATTTTCAAAGTTGAATAGGTAGTGGTATGAATAATGATGTTTTATCATTTTAGATGCGAGCATTCTTTTATCATTATCATACCATTCTCCAAGAATTTTTGTACTATCATGTCTTATAATCCATTCAAGTGCGAGATGTGGAAAATGGATCACAAGATTCAATATGAACATGAGAGTATGTCCATCAGTAGAATCTTGGAAAGGTGTTAGATGGAATAGCAGATCTTTGCATGGTGGACTGAATATACTAATGAGTTCTTCTATTCTATGTTGTCTAAAGGGAAAAAATGTAATAATGGATTGGCAAGGGAAAATGATCTAAGCTTATTTATATTGCCTTACAAGATGTTTTAGAACAATCAATTGCCCTCTTGTCACCAATAGACATAGAATATGAATTTGTTTCCTTTGTGGAATTCGCTCAATATCTCCCCATCCAAAATATTGAAATATAAGAACAGGATTATGAAAGAAATAATCTTCCAAAATCTTTCACTGACATTCTTTTAGAAGCTTTTTAATTCTTTGCATTGCTAAAGATTATGAATCCTCATGAATTTGACTTTCATTTGCATGAAATCTCTTAATCATCCTATCAAAATCCATTCTATAAAAAAATGGATGAATATTATTTTCTTATTGTGCAAAATTACCCCAATGTGAGAAAAGGGAAAAAGTGATATTGAATTAAGAAGTCTTAACATAAAAGGATACCATTTTAGGAAGCAATTAACTAAATATGTTTGTTTGATGTTTCAAAATTAAAATAAATCTAGTAATAAAGTAAACTATATAGTAATAAATCTTGAGAGAATCAAATTACATATAAACTGGTATAATAGTGATATATAATAAATTTCATATAGATATTCAATTTAATTAATTAAGTTTTAAAGTAAATTAATTTATAATTTCAGGAAACTATTCTACATTAATTAACTTTTAAGGTGATTTTATTTTCTAATTTCACCTCATTTTTTTCTTCCCTTTAAAATGTTTTGAAAATAATATTATTAATTTCAATTTCATCTTATTCTAATTATTCAAGCTTTGGAAATTCTATTGTGTTTTTTATCATACAAATTAAATTCTATTCTTTTTTATATTATACAATCTTTTAAGGTGAGTTAATTTTTATTCCCTTTTTTATCAAACTAATTAAATTCTATTCTTTTTTTTTATACACAAGATGAGTATTTTATTATTAATATCAACCAAACTACAAATGTCTACAATGCAGGGATATTAAATTTGTGTCACCAAAACCAACCCAAGAACCATCCAACTAGGAGATTCTTCCTCAAAAAACCAAAATTCGAAGAGAGCCCAACCCGATTAGAACCACATTACCCCAGACCAAAGAAAGACATGACAAAAATCCTTATAATGGCTATTCAGCTAACAAAGCACCAACCAGACTAACAAAAAACTATACCAATCCCCATAGACCATAGAGCCACAACCCACAACCCAAATTAAAAAAACCATTATTTTCTGCAAAGGCTTCGAAGTCTTTTACCCATTCAATGTCACCGACCACCAACAACCTGAAGAATTTCTTTAGAAATTCTACAGCCACCGCCACAATCATCCGATGCCTCATAAGGCTCGACCCACGCAAATCCAGGAGAAATGGGTAAATCTTCACAGTCTCTTTTGAATGGAGCCACTCCAAATCGCAAGGCCTCGGGCAACCCTTGCCCTCAATCACTGTGCTAAGAACCTCATCCACCCCTTCCACCAAATCTTCCCTAAACATTTTAACCAGTAGCCCCTTCGCTTTCGCCTTGGGAACTTTGTTGTCTAGGAGAGATGCCAAGAAACGTGAAGATACATGCAAATTATCCCTCCCATACTCCTTACTCTCCAAGTGGCCCAAACCCAAAATCATCTTCACAGCCGCAATGACCAGAGGATCATAATTTAGTAGAATGTGTTTCAATCTTTGGTCGGTAATCTCCCTGAAGGAGGTTTACCTTGCTTTCAACCACAACAAAATCGATGCATCCACCCCAAACCTTGCCAGGCCTTCAACCGAGACCTCAATTATGAATTTTGAGCTCTTCACCATCGACGTCCCAACATAGACCGCACCCGGTAGAAAGGAAAAAAGAAAGCTCACATTCTCCATTTGCACCTGCAGAGAAAACTTAACCAAAAAATGCTACAAACCATCAATAAATAAAACTTCGATCACAAGGTCATCACCAACCAACACGAATGGTACACCATCCAGCTTGCAAGCTATCCTTTCCATGAGGAGTAAATCCCTCAGACAATCTTCGCACTCAATACTAAACATGGAATTGGGAGCCGTAACTGTCTGCAACTATCCTCCGTATGGCTGCGAAAAAACAACACTTAACCAACACTTACCATTATGACTGCCAACTCAGCCTTCCTTTCCCCATCGACCTTGCCACCGTGGCATCAAATGCCACCCCCTCTGCTACCTTGGAGGGGCGCCTGCCTTACCACCCACTATATTATACTATCTTTTTATATTATATTATTTTATAATATAATATAATATAACCTTCACTCTATTTATAAGGACACTCAAGATTGCTCCATTATAGTATCCAATGCAAAGAGTTTCCCCTACCTTAAGAGTTAGAACTTGAGTTGCAAAGCCTAAGCCCTTCAAAGTGTAAAGCCCAAGATTTTCACCTTAAACAAAAAACACAATTCACAATTTCTTTTTAACCACGTAAATTTTACAATTCTCATTTTATCCGCTTGTTCTAAATTTCTACTTTAAGCAATAAACAAAATAAATTAATACATAAATTTAATAATAATACTTAATCCCCCCAAAAAAAATAACAATTATTTAATGAGACCCATTTATGCTCTTACCCTATAATCCATATATATATAAAATTAGTTATCACTTTATTATTATTATTATTTTTATATAAATATATCATACCATCTTAAATTATATATATATATATATATGCTTGCTTTAAGATACTATTTCCCACTTTTTTTTAAAAAGAAAGAAAAAATCACAAACACATTTTATAAACCTATATTGCTAAATCTAAATTAGATACAACAATTACTTAAATACTTAAAAAGGAATTTATATATGCTTTTTGTTTAAACTAAGAAATGTAAGAAAAGTTCCATATTACTTTTGCTTTAAGAAAGAGGGGTTCTATTATTTCTAGTTTTTTTTTCTCATGGTTGAAAGAATGTAAGACACGTAGAGTAAGATTTCTCTTTAGCATAAATAAATACAAAATAATACTTGATTTCTCCCTACTCTTCCTAACTTCACTCATACGGTAATCACTAAAATTGTAAAATTTTCATTTCTTTTTAATTATCGTGGCTATCCATGCAAAACAGAGTACGCCTACAAAACCTATTCACATGATCATGGTAAATCCCATATAAGGAAATTAAAAAATAACTAATACTGTTACGGCCCAAAAAGCACAATTTAAGGGAAAAAGAACTTGTTGCTTTTATGTCATAAAATATGCATACTAATAAAAGCTTAAAAAAAATAAAATTCAACAACCCTGTAAGCGTTGGCAGGAGATCAACGATGGCAGAGAAGCTAAACATTCAACTTTAAGAAAATACGTAACCCTAAATCCATATTAGTTTGAGGAGGCGATACACAAACAAAAATGAAGCAGAGTTTGCTGTACATTACGGCTGGTTATGATTTGGTGTTTGCAGGAAAAAATTCGAAAACACCGATATATGAATCAAAAGCTAATTCATGAAAGCAATCAACTATACATACGGATCAGAAGACACAGATATAAAAGCATGAAGAATGTGGACCTCCGTAATAGAATGCGTGACCTCCGTAATAGAATGCGTGACGTAAAAAGTGGAGAGAAGATACTATTTACTTTAGAAAATATGATGTGAGAAAGCTAAAACCATAAAACCGAAATACTCCAAAAACTATAAATCTGAACAAGTGCTCCAACATATGATATTGGCTTGAAATTGCAATGAAATTTATTCAAATGAGACATAATTTATCTGACCTTAATCTTTGCGTCAAGTGGCTTGTAAACTTCTATAACTTTATGCTGAAGCTCCTCTTTCTTCTGTTCAAGCTCTTTCTCTATGGATTCCTGTCACAAATCACAGAGCAAACTGTTGATTAAGATCTAAAGGCATTTTTATTTGTTTATCAGGGTTACTCATTAAAACTTGAAACATAAAAGATGAAGCTTTATTAGTGAGTTGTAGGACTGATTAGACATGACAAACCTTGGAGGCTTCGAAAGATTTACACGCTTGATTCTACAATATACGTCCTTCTCTCTCCCAATCCCTTTGCGTCAACCTTGATAGTAGCGATAGCACAACAAAAGCACATCAAGATATAATCTCAATGTGCACAACATCATATAAACTATAGTCGCATTTCTTTTTCCTTATCATGGTCACTCTTATTATGCCTGAAGTGGAAGATTTTCGGTTACAAAAATGCTGAACATGCAAGACTGATTAGAAATGCTTGAACATGCAAGACTGACAATACTTCAATGGGATGCGTTACAACCTAACTTGGTGCATGTCTCTATTTTGAAAGTAATAGTTTCATTTTCATATTAATGCGATACCTACCATTTCAAATGCATCCTGAACGTTTCATTTTCCACTCTCTATTTTCATGTATTCGCTTGTCAAGTACCCGTCAATTTAAAAAAAAAAAACCAAAAATGTTAACGAAGATTTTGATTTCACTGTAGATTGCCTCTCGGCGAAATGATGACAATAAATGACAGGTTCATGGCAAATGATGAAGATCTAGCGTGTCAAGAATGTATTACTTTTTAAACTAACAAGTTGACCATCACGTTGGCATGGAATGAAATTTTTTGAAAGCTTTAGCGTGGCATACAATAGGGACATTAAACCAAGGGTCAATCCAATGGAATGGCAACAATATGAATTAAGAAATACTATGGTGGCAGTTGAATAGACAGGCACATGAAAATTGCTAAAAGTAGTCACTATCAAATGGAATTATGGTAATGTAAGAAAAAGTTTCAAGGCAGTACTAGTTTGTTGGTATGTGTATGTTGATTTTAATAATAACACAAAAAGGCAGGCTATGAATAGAACATTCTCATGCTACATTAACATATTTATAGAGGTACTTTAATGACCTTGATCCGATATGGAGGTTATGTGGCAAGTCTAAAGTTGACGTTATCACATCCTTCGATCATTATGAGAAACTTCGATCATTATGAGAAACTTTAGCACTTGAGATAAGGTAGAAATAGGAGAATGCTTGACAAAACAAAACTGAAAAGAAGCATTAGCAAAAAAATTAATTATTATTACTATTTTCTTTTATTTTTTATTTTATCTTTTTTTTATGACAAATTACCATTGGTAACCTACTTTTCAATCGTTTATCACTTAGATGTGTTGAAAGATCAATTTTTTACCTCTCAATATTTTATTTCAGTTATAATCTACTAGAAACCCATATTTCAAAGTGCAATCATCTAGCAATGCTCAAGGGTTTTCATTGCTATTTAAAAAAAAAAAATCTTAATAGGAGTACTTAAAAGGCACTCGAAGAGGCAACAAGAATCTTGTCAAAAATATGGAGCTCCTTCTTGACATTAGAGATGAAATTTTCTTTTAAAATAGACTATTTGTAGAGCTTCAAACGATGGCCATTGACAAGGAGAGTTGTATGATTGGAGTCCACAGTGTGATATTTGATTGCACCATTATCATAGACAACCTCAATCACATATGGCCCTAGTCATCTAGCATGGAATTTTCTTTTGAAGTCCTAAAATTTGGAATCATACAAAAGAGCCCAATCTCTTGGCTAAAATAACCATTTATGAATGAAGCGATCATGTCAAAGAGCACATTGTTGTTGAACTAATTTTGCATGAAACGAAGCATCCTATTGCATTTCATCTAAATAATGTAGTTGTTCAATCCTTGTTTTTAGTGCATCTGTAGGATCTAGACCTAACTCCAAATTAGTACATAATTTTTTTATTTTAAACTCAATGAATAATATAACCTTCTTACCATAGAAAAGTTCATAGGGTGTAAGACCAATAGTGGTCTTCCACATGTTAGCGTAGGTTTTTAGTTTCCTAGTAAGTTTATTTATTTTCCCTTAGTAATAGGTTTTTCCTACACTTTTATTAAGTTTTTATAGGTCAAATAAAGTGGATTTAATTAATAATTAGGAGATAAGACCTGTTGAGGTGTCACCATCCTAAAAGAGTGAAGCATTTACTATTTTTGGCTACTTGGTGGTCACTCCCTATTGGTTGGATTAGCCACCTCTATCATCTCCCTAGTTCTATATAAAATCACTACCTAATTTATATTTGTATCCATTTTCTATTGCATGATTTTGCATCTTGGAAGATCTTAATGAAATTATGGCATTCTGACAATGCATATCTCTTGGAGTCATTAGTTTGCTTTGTTTATGTTTTTCCAATTTATGTAGCTTAGAATATCTCTCATAAAGTTTTGTGGGTTATCAATCTATTTCAAATTTCTAACATGGTATCAAAGCTATTGTTTTGAGAATTTTGAATTCCTAGATTCTTATTTGAGATTTTGAACTTATTATGTGAGATCTTGTAAAATATCGTTTACTTTTCTCTTGTGTTTTGAATGATTTGGAGAATCATAAAGGATTTATGAAGATCCAATAACCTCTTCATTTTGTATATGTGGTTGTAAAATTTGGGTGATTGCAATAATTCTGGTTATATTGACAATATTTTTGGTTTTTTCAACATGTCCAAGAGGCTCGAGAAAGTCAATATTGGCTTTTGTTTCATCTAATTCAAAGATTGTTTAACACAGTTGTTGTGTAAGGGAGAATTGGAAAGATAGAAATACAGTATTGTAAACAAATGAATGAAATAAAAACAAGTTAAATCCCAACCTACCAATGAAATGCAATTATAAAACTACGAATTCAATAACAACGTTAGCATAAAATTGAACACAATATGAATTCAAGAATTACAATTTTAACATCCTATATCGTCCAGTGTGTTCGTATTGATAATGAATGTTGGGTTGCTTGATCAATACAAAGCCTCCCTTGTTGTTGAAAGTTCAAAAGGTAGTAGTAGTGGTGATTTCCAATGCAAATATGTTAAATGTGCTTCAATGGCTATTTTGACATAACCTCTCCATAAATTCTCTAGATTATTTGATCGTTTGTAAGAAGGATGAAGGTTGTTTTATAGATTATAATTTTTAGATGAACGATCAAGATTCAACAATGAAAGATCATGATCAACGGTTGAGAACCGTTGAGAGGAAATGGATTGATCAATTAACTCCTTTGATTGATCCAATTAAGGGATTTAATTGGGTAATCAGTGGGATTAGATTGGAATGATTCATGGGATTGAAGAAGTCAGATTGAGTGTTTAGTGGGATTGAAGAAGTCAGGTTGAGTTAGAAAATAGATTGAGAAATTAGTGGATGTGAAGATGTATTAATTAATTTAATAATTAATTAATGTTGGAGATAAACGTGCAAGTTGCTTTTGAATTTAACAAATAAAGACATATTTATTTGTTGACCATGATGAATTATTTTGAATAGTTGATTTAATTAAATTCAAATTTAGAGAAGGGAAAGTGGCTTAATTATATAATTAAAGATAACTATTTATTTAATTTAGACGAATAAGTAGTGTTAGTGACATAATTAAATAATTTGCGTTTATTTAATTAATCAAGAGGAATAAGGTTAAATTAAATGATGACATAGTGAATTAATTAAACAATTTGAGATTATTTAACTAATAGAGGAAAATAGGGTTAATGATGCAAATGATGTTAAATGATGTCGATAATAGAAAAATGTAGTTTAGGATATGTGATATGCGTTAGGTCATTTTTACATGTCTACATTTTACCCCTCCTTGACACAATGTACTGGTTGCATTATTTCAAAGAATTTGATGTTCATATCAAGATTTGGAAAATTGAATATGCCTCACTATGCCTTGGCGGTTAGCAGAAGGATGATAAGATGTGAGGTTGCCCCCTTGAGAGGTTAACCAAAAAAAATACTTTTTAAGGTTGGGTGCTTGACTAGGTTTTGAAGTAGTTTAAATGTGTAGAGAGCAAAAAATTAAGGCCTAGGGCTTGCATTTAGGGTTTTGGATGGTCATAGGTGCTCTCAAAATTGATCTAGAAGGGGTTCCAAGGTAAAAATTAGGGTTTTTTTTTGGGGGGGGAGTTAAAATGAAAATTAGGGTGAAATTACCCCTCATTTGCACACCTTGTTTTGAGAAATTCTTGCCCTTAGAGCTTCTGTGAGATTTTTTGCTACAAATGGTGATTCACAATGCCTCGAGTTCTGGGAGTACCACACAAAACAGAGGCAATCAGGGTGTATTGACGACCAACCGATGCTGGGATTGCGGTATGTATATCCTTAATTTTTGCTTTTGTCTATTTTTTGCTTGTGTAATTAATGTGCGATCTTAGACTAAGCGATAGCGGTAGTTTAGGGAAAAGTTCACTATTGCCGTGATACAAACACTATCACCTTTTTGTTTTGGCCACTTTTGACAAAAAATGGCTGCTTTTGCAAAGTTTAGTCGCTATTTCTAGGGAGAGCCACTTTTGAATGGTAGCTTTTGAATAGGCCTGCTATCGCCATGGATAACCATTATTGATAAAAATTCTCACTATCGCCTTAGAAAAATTCCGTTATTTTTTAACTAATTTAGCTAACTTAGTTGCAGTTTTAAGTTCTCAACTTGATTTTATAGCAAATTTTTGATGATGTGGGTTAAATGTTTGTAGGTCATCTTACGTTTGTTATTCATGCGAGAGTGGAGACCTCAACTTATGGATGGATTAGTCGCATTTTAGGGGCTCAAGAGAGATTTTCTTGACACTGCTAGTTTGTGATATATAGCCTATATGTCAGCCATTAGGGCTCATCGGGCTATGATGACTGCTTTGGTCGAGAGGTGGCATTCAGAGACCTCCTCATTTCATCTACCTATTATAGGAACAATATCAATGCAAAGATTACTTGGTGTGGAGAAGCTGAAGGTCGTTGACTATGAGATTGATTTAGCTTCTTACATTGATGGCACAAATCCTATGGTTATTGTTTTAATAGGATTGATTACTATACCTCTGATGCCCAATAGGAGGGCTAAGAGGTTTCTTGTCGGCTAGGGATCATAGTGATTGAGCAGATGATGGAGCATGGCACCACCTATGCTTGGGTTCAGTATGTATTGGCCCATCTCTACAGGGATATGCAAAAGGCTATTTACAGAGGTGGCAATAATATATCAGGTGGTACCAGTCTACTCCATTTTTGGGCTTGGGAGAGGATTTCCATTACTTGGGTAGAGGGTATGCGGGATAGGGATGCTCACGATCCCTATGGTTACTAGTATTATGATGACCTACATTACACTTAGTCTAGTAGGTTGTCCCGTTAGAGGGCTATTTTTTATGACATGATAGAATTCACGTGGTAGCCGTATATAGATTGTGAGGCCTGGTCGGATGACAAGGAGCAGTTGGTATATTGCTGACAAAATCATTTTTGATTGGCCAAGTTGACACCATTTTGGAGAGATATTTACCTAACAGGGTTCTCAAACAATTTGGTGAGTGCCAGACTCGGTCGGTTGATGATTACATGGCCATTTTTGGATGTACCACATGGGAGGAGACTGCATGGGGGCCTTGTGCCAATTCACAAGTAGCAGTGGTAGATTTTAGAGCCTTGAGACCATTTGGATGGGGTTGGGTAGTGAGTGGAGTTGATCTGGGGACTACGAGGGAGTTTGATGGTTGGTGGTCCTGTTATAGGCCATTAAGATTGACTATGCCCCTGCAGGAGCAAGTGGAGGTCTAGTTTTGGGGGTTAGAAGAGGAGGTGTGGTTGGGAACTGATAGGATTGACAACGATTAAGGATTTCTCATGAGAAGTTGTGGTATGTTCAGGATGGACAGGATAGGAAGGATGGGCAGGGTGATGGTCATCAATAGGATGGCTAGGCTCCTCAGGACCAACAACAACATCAACAGGGAGTACAGGTACCCCCACAGGGGGATATGGCAGTGTAGATAACATAACTTACGTCTGATAGGGATGCCAAAGTCATTGAGAGAGACACTGATATCAGTCGGCGACAGGCTGCAGAGGCACAATTTGCTATAATGACCATAGAGCGGGACACGATCAGGGCCGAGAGAGACTCCCTAAGATAGGAGTTGACAACAGAGAGAATAGAGATTGGCAGAATAGATTGCCTTGGCCTCCTCTATTCCTTTGGCTCAGTATCAAGCTGAGCAAGATAGACTTATGATAGAGAGGACATATTATCAAACTCTCTATGAGGCTTTTTTATTGAGGGAACAAAGATGCCTTTGTTTTTGAGAGCCGAATGTCGCTACAGGTGCTGGTCAGGGGACAACCTATCAGACAACCACATCAATCTCCTATTCAACCTCACTCGTCTCCTATGCACAACCATTAGCAACACAGATCCTCGCCTCGAGATGGCTAATAGAGTTGATGTTTTTATTTCATGTTCCTTATGCTTTTATTAGAGACATTTTTAGACATATATTTTTGTATATACATTCATCAACCCTCGTTAAGCCTCGTATATATTTTGTATATTTTGATATCACACATAATGTTTGATGATGTACACGACATTCTCATTTTTGATGATATATGATATATGCCATTTTTTGTTGTGGCATTTAAGCATTATGAGATGTTTATGGATGCTTATATATATATGGATGATTTATGATTACAAGCTCATGTTTTTGTACTTTTCTAATGCAATTTATATGATATGGATTGATGAATGATCTATACATGAATGCAATGGATTATGTTATGACTTATGATTTATGTGATGAATATGATATGCACTGATCATTTTGTGGATGTAGGATGCATGTAGTACTAATGATTTTGTGATGCATGGTGCGGTTGTTAGCCAAAAGATATGTTAGTATGATTTAGAAATAGATAGAAGTGTTAGATGATTGATGATATGCATTCTAGGTCATTGTTACTACTACCCTTTTGCTTTCATGGAGGACCAAGTAGTTGTTTAGCAATCCTTATTGATATAGCAGATAAACACGATGAACCAGGGTATTAATGACCAAGACAGATTTGTATCTATTGTGTGGACTTTGACTCTACAATCAAGGAGTATTCTTGCTCATACTAGACATACGAAAACCTTGTTAGAGTGTATGGGTGAGAAGTTTTGAAATATTTTAGAGTAGTTACACAGAAAGGCATGGAGTACCTAATATGCAACCACTGCATGAATTATCCCAAAACAACTTCCATACACAAAACAAAGCAAGTATTCACCGTGGTAGTATTACAAGAATATCCATCAAATAGAGCAAACAAAAATTTAATGATCAATGCCCCATTCCTTCCTCTCTAAATCCTTATGGACATCCTTGAGAGATCCTCAAAATGTGACAATAAGATAAATAAAAAAGATAAACAATGTTGTAGTATCAATTGGCATGATTGTTTTGATGTTTCAGGATTATCCATCAATGATGTATATTGTAGGAACGATTTATCCATTAAGACATATGTCAGGATTTTGATGATGATTTTCAAAAGACATGGTAGTTAACACTTAGGCATTGTTTTAGTCTGATGATGATCCAGTCGTTCTGATTCTTTGCTTGGAAGTTTTGGATTTCAATGTTTGCTTTGCTTGCTATCTGCTTTGTTAGAGGGTGAGGGCAATTATTGTTTATTATATGGATGAAGAGTTTATTGTGGATAGGTGATAATGGAGATATGACTTTTGAGATTTTCTAAATTATTTGATGTTTTTTGTTGTTTTTAAAATATTTAGAGACATATAGGGGGACCTAAAGGGACTAACCTAGTGCCTCAAGGGCTCATCGATGATGGCCTTGCCTACGTGATGAATGCAAAGACATCATAGTTCAACTGTATTGAGTAGTACTATTTTTGGAGTTTTTTTACTTTACAAATGTTTTGTTGGATTTTGATAGGGATATTTGAATGTTTTTTTAATTTTTTGACCAAGTTTTAAAGACCAAGAGGGACACCTAAAGGGGACTAACCTAGGGCCTCGGGGGATCATCAGTGATGGCCTTACCTACATTATACATGCAAAGGCTCGTAGTTCGCTTGACCATGATAAGAGTATATTTTTGACTTTTTTGATGTTCAAATGTTTTTGGATTTTCAAAGGATATTTGAATGTTTTTGGATTTTTGATTATGTTTAAAGACCACGACGGACACCTAAAGGGAATGACCTAGGGCCTCAGAATCTGATCAAAGATTATCCTTTCCTATGTTATACATGTAGATACCACGTAGTTCGACTTTTGGACTCAAAGTATAAAATGTTTATTTTTTTAATTTTGATGTTTTACCACTTTATTTTTGGATTTTGATGGTTTTTTTGATGTTTTTCATTTTGTTTTGATAGTATGAACTGCAAGTTGAGATTAAAAAGGATCCACTCCACTACAAGGTTCAGGAAGTTTCCCCTAGTTCAGAATAGGGTTATGTTTTATTAGGGATAGGTGGATAGGGTAACAAGGTTCAACACTTGATCAGTTATCAAGCCATGGTTGGGTGCACGTTTTATTATGGTAATGGATGAAATGGATATGACAGTAGATAGATAGTGTTGATAGATGAGGATGTAGGTCTTATTCAAATGTAGCGCATGTTTACCAGGTTTTCACTACGGTACCTGTCCTAGAAGCATCACAAGGTGGTTTTCACTTAAAGGACATTTTATTTCCCTTTACTATTTTCTTAATTTATGATTTTTTGCTTTTTTTGCTTGGGATATTCTGGCACACTTAGGTGTATATCTTCTTGAGATGGCTATTGTTAAGAGGTTCAACTAAAGGTTCTCCTTTCAACATAGCCAACTACTATGCTCCAAAGTCGTAGCTCGCTATAATGATGTAGGGACCTAGCTATTTTTGTTCAAACTTACCTTTCCCACCTTGATTTAGCTAGACCTTTTGATTTTCCTTTAGGACCAACTCATCGGCCTAAAAGTTCCTATTTTTAATTTTCTTATTGTAGCTTCGCTTAAGCCAATTTTGATAGGCCTGTAGATGGTTTAATTCACTCAAGTGTCTTTCATCTAGGAGTTCAAGTTCATTGAGTTTGGATATCTGATACTCTTCATTGCTAACAAGATCTTTTAATGACACTCTCAGGGATGGGATTTCAAACTCTATAGGAAGTATTGCTTCAAATCTGTAGACCAAGGAAAAGGGAGTTGTGCCTGTAGGCATGTGGATGCTAGTTCTATAAGCCCATAAGGCTAGGTTTAGCTACAAATTCCAATCATGATCGACATTATTAACAATTTTTTTTAGGAATTTCAAGATGGTTTTATTGGATGCTTTAGCCTAGCCATTTCGTTGAGGATAGTATGGGGTTGAAAATCAGAGTTGGCTAGAGAACTTTGAACAAATCTCATGACCATTTTGGTTCTTAAACGAAGTTCCATTATCTGTTATAATAGTTTGTGGGATACCATACTAAGAGATTAAATAGTTAAGAATGAACTTAGCTATTTGTTTCCCTGTGATATATGTTAGAGGAATAGCCTCTAGCCACTTTGTAAAGTACTCTATAGTAGTGATGATGAACTTGTGCCCATTGGAAGAGGTCAGTGATATTTTTCCTACTAGGTCCAATCCCCACAGAGAGAAGGGCCATGGAGTAGTGATAGGCACAAATTTTATGCAAGTGTGTGTACAAGATTTCCAAGCTATTGGAATTGATTGGAAAAATGAATTGATTCTTGCTCTAATGACGACCAATAGTACCCCATTCAAAGTATCTTCTGGACTAGATTAGGTCCACTAGAATGAGATCCACAAACACCTTTATGTACCTCCTGTAAGGAAGTTTGTGCTTCTTCCACGTTAAGACATCAAAGTAATGTATCATCGAGACTTCAACATTATAAGGTATCTCCTAGGATGGTAAATCAAGAAGTTTGGGGGGATGAAGGTTTTCTTTTGGTTGGACATTAGGTGGGGTGGTATGATTCCATGCTGGATTTAGGAAAATGTGTCTTCATACCAAGGCAAGTCAGGACCAACAACATCACACACTAGTTTGGATTTCGAGATGTCGAATGCTGGTATAAGCAATTGTTCTACCAAGAATTGGTATCTAGGAACATTCTTAGGTATGTCCAGGAGTGAACCGATGGTATCCATAGCATCAATTGCTTTATTGTTAACCCTTGGGATCTGTTCAAAGATGACAACTAGAAAGTATTCTTTGAAACTATCCACCATTCTTTTGTATGGCACGAGCTTGTCATCTTTTATCTAGTATTCATTGTTGATTTGCCTTATGACCAACTGGGAGTTACCATAGACTTGTAGTTCCTTTATTTTCCACTCCATGACCATTTTCAACCCAGTGATCGATGATTCATACTCAACTATATTGTTTTTATAAGGGAAGGAAATCCTATATGCTTTTGGTATACTGTCCCCTTGTGGGGTGAGAAATAGGACACTGGCCCCTTAGCCGTGTTGAGTATGGGATCCATCAAAGTACATAGTCCAACGGGTTGATTGAGTTGTCATTAGGATGCTTTCATTTGGAAATCCTACTACAAGTGGTTGATGGTCTTCAATTGGTGCTTCAACTAACTAATATGCTATTATCTGTCCCTTGATGGATTTTTTGTCAACATATTCTATGTCGAATTCATTAAGTATCATGATCCACTTAGCAATTCTCCTTGTAATAGTTGCCTTTTCCAATAGATATTTCAAGGGGTCTATCTCAGATATCAACTTAACTTGTTTTTTAATATGTAGTGCCTAATCTTTTATGCTAGGAAGATAACTGATAGGCATGCTTGCTTAATAAGTGTATAATTCAACTCATAGCTGACCAGAGTACGGATGATGTAATATATTACCTATTCTTTATTCTGCTCATCAAGCTATGCTAATGGAGCTCCCAAAGCTGCTAGTGTTGTGGACACATATAGAATCATTACTTTATCCTGAATTGGAGGCATCAATACCGGGGCAGTGAGAAAATAATCCTTTAGTTGTTGAAAAGCTTGGTCACATTTTGCATCCCATTTGAATGTTATATCTTTATGGAGGAGGTGTGTGAATGAATGACACTTATCTACGAGCTATGAAATGAACCTTTTGATAGACTGAAGCTTACCTTGTAGAATTCATAGCCGTTTTGAAATGTTTTTGGGGGAGGCATTTCTAGGATAACCTTTACTTTAGTAGGATCCACCTTGATGCCTCTTTTGAACACAATGTATCCCAAGATTTTCCTTAATGTTACACCAAACATATACACTTATTCGAATTTAGACGTAAGTTGTATTCCTCAAGTTTGTCAAATATCTTAGCTAAGTTAGCCAGGTGTTCATGTCTTGTGACTGATTTATCCAATAAATCATCTACATAATCCTCCATGGTGATGTGCAATATGTCATGGAAAATGGTAGTCATTACTCTTTGATATGTGGCTCTTACATTCTTCAAGCCGAATGGCATGGCGTTTCAACAAAAAATTCCCTAAGCGCAGGTGAAAGCTATCTTGTGTTGATCTTTAGGGGCTATCTTTATTTGATTATACCTGAAGAAGCCATCCATTAATGAAAGCATTTCATGACCAGTAGTTAGATCCACAATGATGCCGATGTTGGAGAGGGGGAAGTCATCCTTAAGGCATGCTTTGTTGATATCCTTGAAGTCTGTGCAGATCTGTATGCCCCTAGTGGGTTTTGATACCGGTACAAGGTTTGATACCCACTCAGGATAGTCTATGGGTCTGATGAATCCCACATCCAATAGTTTCTGAAGCTCCACCTTTGCTAACAGTGCTATCTATGGGTGCATCTTGCAAAGTTTTCATTTGACTAGTTTTGATGCAAGGAATACCGTTAGGTGGTGTACCACTAATTTTGTATCCAACCCAGGAATATTTGCATATGTCTAAGAAAAGTTGATTTTATGTTCCTTGATGAATGTTGTGAAGTTGACCTTTTCTTCTAGATCCAATGAAGCTGCATGATATGTTATTTTGGGTGTCTTTGATGTTCCAACATTGATAGGTTTTGTCCCTTCAACCAAAGTTGTTGAATGTTCTCAATACTCTATAATGGGTAGATTGAATCCTCCATCTGCGGGTGCTTCGGTGAGGTTTTCACCCTCATATGCATCTTTTGTTTTTCTCTTTTCCTGATCCGATAGAGCCACATTGTGATTTTCCCTAGGGGATCTCATTTTTATTTTTGGATTGTTCATTTCAATTTTATGATTGGAGGATTCAATATCCTTCCAAAGTATGTTCCTTGTTCTAGTTCTATGACTATACTAGCTTTATGGTCTCCTTGATGGACACCCTATTGAATTCCCATGAACTATGCAATACTTCATTGTTTTGGAATTGGTCCATAATAGGTGTGTGATGTTGTTGATCCCAATCAATCAATTGTGGGTAACGTAAGGTTAAGTTATCATTGTTATCAACAAAGCTTATGGTGGATGTGGATGGGGAAAAGGTAAGGATAATAGAGTTATTTATGTCCCAAAGGGTATCTAGGTTGTAGTCACTAGAGGTGCAAGACTCCCACTCCCATTCGTTGGAGTCTGTTTCTATATGGTACTCTTCAATTGTAGGTCTGAAGGTGATGGTATTTATACCAAAGTTTTCAAATAGGTTTGTGATGGTTATGCCATTGTCCATAAGATGGTAGTTATCCGATGTCTCTTCGATGGTTGAAGTAGCTATTGCCCGATAAGAGGTATTTTTAGTGTTTGAGGTAATCACATCTGTCAAACCATAACCTAGTCCCATGTTCTTCTTGTGTTGTTCTATTATTATGGGTTCTCTTATGCCTTGTTCATGTAGACCAAGGCCACCTTTGCCAATGTATCCCATATTTCTTGCTATCCGATATCCTTTATTGTTGAGATCCACAGGAAGTGGATGTAGCTGCTACTGTTCCTCTTGTTCTTCTTTATAGATCCATGATGAGAGGTCCTCTTCAAATGCCACTTCATCCTTCATGTCTCCCCACTTTTTGAAGATAGTGGGTTTAACTTCGTATGTCACGGCTTGAACATGCTTTATTTCCTTTGGTTTCTTGTAGGATTTTGGTGATGGGGGAAGCTCCCTGATGCAGAAGGATTGTTTAAAATGGTATTATCCATAGCCCTTTTCAAGCACCTAGATCTTGAGTTTGGATATAGGAAGATCAATTGATGTGGATGGAGTCAAGGTTGAAGTAGCTAGAGTTGAGGTTGATGTAGATGTAGTTGAGGTTGAAGCAAGTGATGCTAGATCGACATAGGAAAATGAATGGAATGATATGCCATTTCTTCCTTACCATCATGAGGAAATTTTAGGCATTGGTGAAAGGTTGATGGGATTGCTTGCATTGCATGGATCCATGGTCGTCCTAAGAGAAGGTTATATGACAACTCAGGATCTAGTACCTGACAAATTGTTTTTTCTATTTTTGGCCCCACTTGAATGGGAAGTATTATTGTGCCCTTTGAGTTCCTCTCCATATCATCATAAGCCCTTATGGTGATACTCTTGTTCTTGTCAATCATGTTATCAAAATACCCCAACTGCTTTACCATTTTTAGGGTACATATGTTTAAACATGCACCCACATCTATTAGGACTTTTTTGATTTTGTGTTTTTAGACATAAACCTCAAGATACAATGCTTGATTGTGGAAATATCTTTGTGGAAGATCTTTTTTTAGAAAAAAGACCAGGTGATAGGGTGAAGTGATGGTACCAACCATGGCTTAAAAGTGATCAGTGTTAAGGTTGTTAGGTATCAAAGACTCAATGATTGCTTTCTCCAAGATCTATTTATGTGCTGGTGATAATTTTAAAATATCAAAGATGGAGATCAATGCTGGAGTTTTCTTTAGTTGGTCAACAATGCTATAGTCAATGGAAGGCTTAACGGTGGCTTTGGTTGGAAGTGGAGGTCATTGGATTGTGAATTTTCCTCTTCGTGTAGTCACATTGCATTCAAGGTTTTTTCCTAGTACAATCACGACATTGATATTTTTATTGGCTTGGGAGATGGTTCCTACAACTTCACGTAGGTGAAGTTGGATTTTTGGTAATCTTAAAAATTTCCTTTATCATTTCCCCTAGAACGATTGGGGAGTGAATCCTTGTATATTCCCATGTATTGATTATCAGAGGGCCCAAGACAATGTTCTATGTCGACCTCCCCTTTTTCTATTAAGTCTTGTATGATGTTCTTGAGTCTCATACAATTATTCGTTGTGTACCCCTTGATCTTGTGGAATTCACATTGATTGTTCTCGTTGTACCAAGGGGGTTTGAAGTTTGGTTCATCATAAGTTGTTTTATCAGGATTGGGAAGCTTGATAAGGTTCTTTTGGATAAGTTTATGCATAACTACTCAAGGGTTTCTCCCAATGGAGTGAATTTTATCCCAAACTGATTATTCTGACTCAGTGGCCCTCTTTGAATATCCTTCCCTTGATTTTGTTGTTGGTTAGTTTGTTGATTATTTGGAGGATATGTGAGCTAGTTGTTTTGAGTGTTGTTTGGTGGGTAACTTGCTTAAGCTGTTTGGACATTGTTCTATGGGTTGCTAGGAGTTTGTATGTTTCGTACGAATTTTGCATCTACTACTCCATCGTTGGTAACATTTTTTTTCTTTGCCCATATTTTTGGTTTGTCATTAGAACTTAGAGGTTGGTATTTGTTGTTATATATTTTAATGACTCCACTTGCAATGAGGGCTCTTTCAATGAGTAAACCCTTTTCAATAGTTTCCTCAAAATTACTAGGGCACAACATAGTGAGTTGGTAACTAATGTCCGCTTGTATGTTGGTGAAAAAGATTTCTATCAACTATTTCTCAGGAATGGGCCATTTACATTTGTTAGCTTTATGTCTCCATCTCTGTAGATATGAAGCAAATGATTCCCTTTGGCTTTGCTTAATTTTGTACAGATCGAGGACCATTACATCTTATTCTATGTTATATGAGAAATGATTGAATTTTTTTTTGACAACTCATCGAATGTTTTGATACCAGGTGGTAGACGAGAGAACCACTCAATAGTGGCCTCACCGAGACTTCATGGAAAAAGTCTAATTAAATAGGTATCATTACATTGTAGATCCATGCAAGCCACTGAGAATTTTTGCACGTGCTTAATTGGATCCCCTCTTCCCTTATATTTGTCAAATTTTGGTATTTCAAAGTTCTTAGGGAAAGGTATCATAGATAAATTTTGATCAAAGGGATATGGACACATATCTTGTAGAGCAGAGCTCTTCTATGGTTTTCCAATTTGGATGTCTGATATCCTTTGGTTGAGATTATGTAGTTGTAAGGTTACATCGCCACTAGGTGTGTTCATTTGGTAGGGAGAGATGTTGTAACCTTGTTGTCTCGCAATGTTATGTGTGTTGTATTGAGGATGTTGTGTAGGCATGGGACCTTGATGAACATGTTGCGTGTAGGGAGGGTTAGGTCCTTGTTGTGTATAGTGTGTTTGGGGTACACTTTTTGGGACACTTTGATATTGATCTTGAGGTACTCCTTGATATTGTGTTTGAGGTACACCTTGATATTGTGTTTGAGGTACACCTTGATGTCATGGAGTAGGAGTTTGGCTTTGAGGAACACCTTGATTTTGAGATTGAGGCATACCTTGATATTTATTTTGAGGAGTATCTTGATATTGTGTTTGAGGTATACGTTGATGTTGTGGATTTTTTGTTGAACTCCTTGATATTGATTTAGAGGAATTCCTTGGTATTGTGTTTGGGGTACACCTTGATGTTGTGGAGTTGGAGTTTGGTTTTGAGGAATACCCTGATTTTGAGCTTGAGGCATACCTTGATATCGATTTTGAGGAGTACTTTGGTATTGCGTTGGAGGTACACCTTGACATTATGATTTTTTTTGTGGAACTCCTTGATATTGATTTAGAGGCATACCTTGGTATTGATTTTGGGGTACACCCTGATGTTGTAAACCTTCTTGACTTTTGGGAGCTCCTTGATGTTGTGCATTTTGTTGTGGATGCCCTTGTTGATATTGCACGTTATTTGAAGGGTCATAATATGTTGGTTGTTGCGATATTTATTGTCCTTGTGTTGGGTTTTGAGTGTTCACTTGATGCATGCCTTGGTATTGAGGATCATGAATATATGTTGTTTGAGCAATGGGTGGATTGTTTTGAGTTGATGTTGGAATAGTAATACTAGGAACTTGTTGTTGGTTGCTCTGAGATGTATCATATTGGTTTCTAGCTATGTGGGGTCCCATTGTGTTAACATTTTGTGGTGACATGTTTTGATTTGTCAAGAGGTTGGGATTCTCTTGATTATGTTGGGATACCATCACTTGTTTAATTTGTGATGGATGTTTATACAATGGATTCTCCATATTTTGGGGAAAAGATTGATCATTGGTATGTGTGTTGGAGAATAATGGTGATATCTTGGGATTTATCATTGCTTTGGGTATTTTTCTCACTACCAATTGGTCTCCCAAAGGAATGAGGTTGGGATCCTTAAGAACTTCAATGTTAAAGTTTATGGGAAACTTGGCCCCACTGTGTGCTAGCTTAAGGAAAAATGTATTAGGATCTTTCCAACTCATCTTGTCCATAAGTTTTTGTAATTTGGGATCTTGGGAGTGCTCATAAAGTTATTCATCAGTGATTTCCTCATCACTATCATACTCCTCTATAATCATGTCTATGGGATTGGTAGTTTGATCTTGTTGCCTAGCAATTTTGTTTCGATGTTGAAGGTGTATGTCCTCATTGCTAGGTGGTTGGCTTGGCTGTGCCTTAAATGTTGGTTGTCCTTTTGGGTTGAGTATGGCTTAGGATCGTAACCCCATGATTGAGTTTCCTCGTTGGTGGTGTTGGTGTTTGGTACACTAGTGATAGTTTTATTGGCTTCCATCTTCTTTTTGTGTTGTGATCTCATTGTAGACATAAAAAAACTCAAGAAACCTTGGTAAGTTTGTGATAGCAACTTACGAAAATGGGATGACGTGTTTTAAGGTTTGGTTTGATCAAATGATGTACAAAGAGGATGTGTGTATACCTTTCAGACAAAGGTTTCTGGTTGTTTCCTATGGCTTGATGTTGTGATATGTGGATGATTAAGCTTGATGTTGGATGGTAAGTTGTTGCTACTCAACCTTATGATAAGGAGATGAGCCGATTTTTGGTTTTTTTTTAATGAATGAAGCTATGGTGTTTGGTGTTTGATTTGACGCTTGTTTAGAACACAATAGTTCACAAGACTCAAATCGATATTCTTATATGCTTTAGAGGATATGGTGTAGCTTTACTTGAATTACCTATGAGGTTGCAAGTAAAGGTTGCTCTAAAAACACTAGCAAGTTGATGGTTTGATTTCTTGTGTTCAATTTGTGTCCAAGACTATGTTGATGTTTGGTTGTTTTATTTGGTGATGTTGAAGGATGTTTGATAAGATATAGTATAAATGTTATGCCCAAAAATATGATATTCACAAGCCCTATGTAAACCAAGTCCAATTTGAAGAATGGTGATGTTGGATTCTGACTAATAAGTCCAATAATGTTCTATGAAATTGAATGGAGTTTTTAGACCAAATGTTAAAAATTAGTTGTTTTGACCAATTCTGAGACAAGCCTGCAAATAGGTTGATAGCGGTTTTTATTTATGGCAATAGCAGCAGTGTTTTAGGTCAATAGTGACTCTATTTTAAGACAACTGCAACCAATATTTTTAAAAGCGGTTTTGTTTTGACAGTGACTGTCATAAACTAGAGACAACAAAAGTGGCTAATATGAGAAAAGGTGATCAAAATTTAGGCCGATTGCGGTAGTTTTTGAGACAATAGTGGTAAATTTTAGCAATAGCAACTCTGTTTCACTTGTTTCCAATTTTGTGATAGAAATTTGTTTTGAGAAGTTTGCAAGTTCTTGACATTTGTTTGACCTGACATTTTGGTGATTTATTTTGATGGAAAGTGATGCATACAACAAACAATTTGAGATTTAATGATATAGCCTGTAGATTATCAGTCAATACATCCTAAGGAATAAAGGTACACTCTTCTTTGTAGGCTTACCTCACCCTCGAAGGAGTGATTTAATCAAATACATAGAGGGAACAAATAGGATATATCAAGGAAATACACCATCTTGATACTCCAAGCAAAAGAGGATTAACTCTTAAGATTTATTCCTCAATTATAAATCTGACATGGTAAGTAACTTCTGGGATCAATGCCATTCCCATACACTACTTTGAAGGACGTTTCAGGAAACTGAATGGGTTTCTAAAATAAGGTATTTAATGACAACCATGAACACAATGACACATAGTTTATACATAACATAAGCCACTAAAGGCTTTAGCCATTCCTACTCGATCCATTACATTCAAATGAGGATGAGACATAGTATGCTATTCCCACCCAAATATAAGCTACTTTCTTTCAATTTCACAAACTTTATATAGCCCGTCAGTAAATGTGCTTTTAGGGTCGCTTATATGAGTTCTCCATTGTGGGATGTATCTCATTAATAGGCCCTTATCCTAAAAAATGGGTGTCCACAAAAAAGTGTAAAAATCCCAAAGTGTTTCTTGTCACCCAGGATCATCAAAAGACACAAGGGGAGAGGATACACACTCAACTTGCCAAGCATGGTGGACACAATAGACAATTCATAGTAATGTTGTTTTAAGCCCCAAAAATGAAGTGTTTTGAAGATACCATTTCATGTTTAGATGTACCAATTTCAAATATTTGAGACTTTCAAACAAAAAGTGCCATAAGTCATTTGGTTGTCATTGCAATAAGAAAAGCTAAAATATTCAATTTTATGCACCAAAATGAAACATGAAGATTGTAACCAAGTTTTTAATGCAACAAAAGAAAAAGATTCAAGTTGTCTTGTTCATTTTTATTTCACCAATATAAAATGAGTTCATTTTAATAGCGCCAAATGAAAACATTCAAGTTGTCTTGTTCATTTTTATTGCACCAATAGAAAATGAGTTCGTTTTAATAGCACCAAATGAAAATGAGTTCATTTTAATAACACCAAATGAAAACATTCAAGTTATTTTGTTAATTTTTATTGTACCAAAAGAAAATGAGCTCATTTTAATAGTACTGAATGAAAATGTTTTTAACTACTTAAAAGAACATTTATACAAAATTGCTTTGAAAAATTAAAAAGGCCTTGGACAGTTCATCAACTCTGCAAATAAACGGTTAGTTGTTCACAAAAAAACACACCATAACCTTGCAAGGACTACACCAACAATGTTAGAAAACCTCACAAGCACACCAAACAATCAGTGGTTAGTGTTAGATAAACTGTGAATTCAAGAAAGTTTGCAAAATTAACAGACTTAGAAAAACAAGTTAATAGTGGACTTCTTACTTGCAATAGCAAGCCTATTTTTAGTGCGATAACAACTTTTCAAGATGATAGAGACAAATTTTTAGGTTGAAAGCAACCTTATTTAGGGTGAAAGTGGTTTTGTACTGCCAGTTCAAATACCCATACTCAGAAACCTGCAACACAGACAAGTGAAAAGCAACCTTTTTCGATAATAGTGGCTAGATTTGGGTTGATAGTGGTAAAACAAAAGTGATAGACGCGTTCATATTTGAAAGAGAAAACATTCTAGTTAGCAAAAGTGATTCTTGAAAAGGGTGTTTACAACCAAAAACCTGCAACTGTTCAACAAACTCAACAAAAACATTAAAGTTAAGGACCTAGGTCCCACTGAGCATGCCAAAATGTGTAAGGGGGAATTGGAAAGATGGAAATATAGTATTGAAAACAAACAAATGAAATAAAAAAAAGTTAAATCCCAACCTAATCCTGAAATGCAATTATAAAACTATTAATTCAATAACAACATTAGCATAAAAGAGAACATAATATGAATTCAAGAAATACGATTTTACCATCCCATGTTGGAGTGTGTTTGTATTGATAATGGATGTTAGGTTGTTTGATCAATATGAAGCCTCCATTGTTGTTAAAAGCTCAAAAGGTAGTAGTAGTAGTGATTTCAAATGTAAATATCCTAAATGTGCTTAAATGGCTATTTTGACATAACCTCTCCACAAATTCTCCAGATTATCCAATTGTTTGTGAGAAGGATGAAGGTTGTTTTATAGATTTATGGTTTTCATATGAATGATTGAGATTCAACAATGAAAGATCGAGATCAACGGTTGAGAACCATTGAGAGGAAATAGATTGATCAGTTAACTCCTCTGATTGATTCAATTAAGAGATTTAATCGGGTAATCAGTGGGATTAGAATGGAATGATTTGTGGGATTGAAGAAGTTAGAGTGAGTGTTTAGTGGGATTGAAGAAGTCAGGTTGAGTTAGGAAATATATTGAGAAAGCCCCAACAATCCTCTCTCCCAACATGTTAATATGTTGGTGAAGCTAGTTTGGGGACTTCTCATTGCCTTCCCCCCACCAATGACACTCACAAGTGAGTGGCAATTGAGGTGTAAGTGAAGACAATCAACTTGTCATCTTCAAAAGATGAAATTCCACAAAATGAGGCCAATACACATGAAGAGGAGCAAAAAGAGCCTAATTAGAACATTCCAATGCTTTATACAAAACTTAATGAGCTCTTTATTCTCCTTATAGTAGTTTATGATGATTATGACAAGATTGTGGCCAAGTTCGATAAGTAGCAAATTTTGTATAAAAAATGAAAGCATGGGTGGATGCATGACTAGGACCACAAAAACTCATACTTAACAATTTGGAGTAGGAATCACAATGCCAATATTCTCAATATAATAAGGTGGGAACTTATTGGAATTAATAATCCCAACCACTATTGTCTACTTCCTGTCCTATTATCAACTGTAACAAGTAGCCCTTGCATATGGTGCTACCTCAACATTTAATATCTCCGGTTCATTTCTATATTACTTATTGTATGTTTTTTTCCTTCAGTATGGGCTTCCTTAATCTCACATATTAGTTTTGTTGGAAATTGTTGTCATTGATGTCAACACTAATGGTTGTGTTGTCATTGATGTCAACATTAATGGTTGTCATTGATGGATATTTTTGGCACTTGAGTAATGTGTTGTTGGTTCTTGACATATTTAGTTTGGGCTAACATTGGTTGGATGCCATGCCTTATCAAATTAGAGAAGAATTGAAGAAGTTCATGGTTGGATGTCATACCTTATAAAAGAAGAGAAGAGTTGAAGAAGTTCATGGTTGGATGTCATGTCTTATCAAATAAGTATTATAGATGATCATATAATGCATTATTACTATCAATAGAATTTGTCTTCATGGTAATAAATTAAGATGAGGATTAGAAGCATGAACAATGTTTGAGAGATGATCTACAACTTGTCTCATGATCTCTCCTAATGTTCCTGATAATATATGTATTTCTAAAAGGAAGTTTTGGTTTCTGCAAGTTACACAAATGTTTCTAATTTAGAAAGATGCATTGAAGTCTATCTAGGAGAATGCTCCACATTCCTCCATTTCTGTAGTTCTAGTCTTATGGTTTGGTATTCAATGTCAGTGATTTTTGTACATTACACTCCTATCTTTTTAGGTTACCTGTGTTGTCGAGGAGGTTCCTATGAATTACAGTAGGTTGGCAGTATGCTAGTTGTCCGAACTGGTCCAGGAAATACTCTGCATCTCTCTGCATTGATTTCTTTGCTCCTACAACTTGGTGAATATGTTCACAATGTCTTTGCAATGTCTCAGTTCCAATATCATATTTTTTCTACAAATGTTACATCATCCGGTTATGTATTCTATGTTTCATGAACATAGTTGTATGTAACTTTTTGATCATGAAAGTATGAAAGAAGTATATGAAAGTGATGTTAGATGTTCAAGGAACATCTCTATGTTATTTGTACATTGCTAATTCGCCTCTTTAGTGCCACATACGTCTTGAGTTGAATTTCTTGGTTTGTTGTGGATATCTACCTATCAAGGCTTGTTCCTTTGCTTGGGTTGTGGGCTTGGGGGGATATGCCAACAATGGAAGGTGTGTGATGGTAGATTTGGGTCATGACCTATCCTGTTTAGGACCACATCAAGTAAAATCAATTGAAAGAGTGTTTATGGTACGATTGGTTATGTGCTTCAATGTCTCATCCACATGTTTCCTTGATGTCGACTTAGGTTGATGTGCCCCTGTATGTAAATCATTTTGGATCATATTTATGTGTTAATATTGTTTTTGGTCCTCTCTATCCTCAAGATAGAAACACATCACGCTTTGGTGGCTGATTATTTGAATTTATTGTTTATTCTCTTCCTGGATGACTTAATTGAAGAATCAAAGTGTTGCAATAGATATAAATGTAAGATCATTTTGGATGAAACAAAATAGAGAAGTGTACAAGCGCAAAAAAGTGTGTAAATGAGCTGTATTGAATATCTAGGAGAGATAGTGCTAAAAATTATGAAAGGAAAGATAAATTGTGCTTAAATGCCTTAGTTAATAGAGAGTTGTGTTGGCAATATTTATAATTCTCTTATATATATCTTTTTTATCCTACTTTGAGATAGTGAATCTCATCAGGTCCTCATTATCTTGCTTCTAGAGTTGGTTGGTACTTAAGTGATGCAAGTCCTTTTGTGTCTTTCTCTAAGGCGGCGATCCTTCTTGCAAGTTTTTTTTTGCATTGAGCCTTATATTATGAGTTAACTCTCACAGTGTTTTTCCCTTATTGGGCTTTCCATGCAAATCTGGTGTCTCTTTGTGCATGTGTGTGTTCTCTATCTCTTTCTCTTTGTTGTTGATCTGATTACTACTATACCTTTCATTGGTAAAGTTTGTTGAAGGTGTTAAAGATTCAAATTTTCAGTCTTCTCTATTACTGCTCTGCTTAGTGTTCCATTCTTGTTTGCTAAAGGAGTTTGAGTTGTGCCAAAAGTTTCAAGTTCTGAAAGGGGTTAAGTTTTGTGTAGACTGATTCACCCCCCTCTCAATCTCTAGAAATTTTCAACAATTGGTATTAGAGCCAAGTTCCTTTGTAGAAGCTTAATAGCTTGAGGCAAAGATCCAGAATGGCACATGATGGTTCATACAAAGGTTCTAGACTTGATGGGACTAATTAATCCTACTAAAAATTGAGAATGGAAGGAAATCTAAACTCTCTATGGTTTGGTATTTGGTAATCAGTCAAAAGGGTTTATACTACTCCTACCACTCCTATTACAGATCCATCTAAAATCAGATTTTATGAATGTAATGATAAAGCCAAGAATGCTATTTTGTGTGGATTAGTTAATTCAGAATTGTTGAAGGTGATAAATTGCAATTTTACCAAAGATGCTTGGGAGAAGCTTAGTAGCATCTATGAAGGAGATTCTAAAAGTGAAGCAAGCCAAGATGCATATCTTCAAGAGTAGATTTGAGACTCTGCGGATGATTGAAGATGAATACATTGCAAGCTATATGCTTCAAGTACAAGAAATTGTGTCTGGGATCATTGGACTTGGTGGATAAGTAAAAGAAAGTGAAATTGTAAAGAAGGTTTTGAGATCTCTCCCAAAATATTATAGTCACAATGTATATTCCATTGAAGAATCTAAATATTTGGATTAGTATTCAGTTGATGAAATGTTTGGTACTCTTACTACCTTTGAGATGAGAGAGTTTGGTGAAGATGTTCCAAAGAAAGAAGTTGCATTCAAAGTTAACAAAAGATTGAAGATGAAGTTGCTGATAAAATAGATGAACTTGATGAAGTTGAAGCAAACTTTGTGAGAAGACTAAAGAAAGGCACCAACAAATACAAAGGTAAGTTACCATTCAAATGCTTCAATTATGGGAGAGCTGGTAATTTTGCATCTAGATGTCCTTATAAAGAATCTGTTGATGATAACCAAAGAGAGAAAATAAAAAGAGGATTATATTCTAAGGAGAGCTATTGTTCTTTTGAAGATGAAGATAATCACTCAAATGATGAAAATCTATTCATAGCTTTGGAAGACAAAAATAACTATATTGGTGAATGCAAAAGGTTTGGTACCTTGCAAATCAACAAGGTTAATGAAAGATCTATGATAATATGGACTGATTTTCATGCTAAGGAAGAGGAAAATACTTGGGTAATTGATAGTGGACATTATCATCACATGAATGGTGACAAAAGTAAGTTCATTAGTCTCAAGAAGGTCAATGGTGGAGCTATTAATTTTGGTGATGATAAGTCAACTTAAATCTGTGAAAAAGAAGATATAACAATTGATGGAAAGAATAAAAGTGAAGATGTCCTTTATGTCAAAGGCCTGAAACATAACCCCCTCAGTGTCAGTCAAATGTGCAACAATGGATACTATCTCACTTTTCATGCTAATGGATGTGAGATCAGAAAGGAAGGTTCTAGAAGACTTGTTGATGAAGGAACATGGAAAAATGGTAATACCTATCATCTAAAGGAAGCTAATGGAAGAATCTACTTATTGTTGGAGTGAAGAAGACACTGAGAGGGGGGGTGAATAAGTGTCTTAGACAAATTTATAACTTTTTCCTTGAAAAAAATTTGAATAATTTATGCTCTTAATATTTCAATGATAAATACATTCATGAATTGAATGTAATCATTAAAAAAACTGAAATAAGAAATATTAAAGCAAACCAAAGATTATCACAATCATGAAACATTATTACATCAAAATAATGAGACCATAAGACAAATAATTTGACAAGTGGAAAACCCTCTAGGGAAAAAAACCCACTCCATAAATGATGCCTCACTGGCTTAATCTAAATTTTTTTTGTTTACAATGCCTCATTGGCAATACTATCTCACTGATAGATTTCAAATGTCTCACTGGCTAAAATGGCCTCATTGACCAAAGAACCTCACTGGTTACAAGAATTCCTCACTAGCATACACACATTTTCCTCATCATACATTTCTCAATAAAGAATTCAACTACAGAGGATCACTCTGTTTCTCTACAAATCATATTTCACCTCTAATCTAATACACTTAATATCTTAAAGATTCATTCATTGGAATCTCTAAAATATCAAATATAGTAGTTATACACTCTGTTTTGCATCATATTTGCAAAACTTCAATTGCAGAATTATGTTTACACATTCAACATGATAACTCTGTTAAAAGCACTAAACATCAAAATGTGATAAATCATTGTTTATATAAACATTCCATGGTGTTCAAGATACTGCCAACTGTCATACATTACAATCATCAAAGAAACCTTTGAAACTGACCTCATAACTCCCTGCACCTGTTGAGTCACTGTGGTGTCTTTTAACATCTTTTAAACTTCCTCTTAATATGTATTTTGCAAAATTAAACTATTCTCATAACTGAAAAATCATCACTCAAAAATGTGGTTTGATAATTGTTGAAATGTATCAACGTGGAGCAGCTTTGATAAATGCTTAACAACTGCTAAACATGTAGCAACATACCCTTTTGAATACATCGTAAAATTGTGTTTCCAACCATTTAAACTGCCAATTATCATTTAGATTGCCAGTTAATGAAAAAAACATTGTTCATTGAAAAACAACTTAATGCAAGGTCAACATTGATAAGAACAAAGTATGCAGACTTTAAATGACCCATACATATGCACCATAACCTTTTGTATACACCTATGAAACAATAATGTATACTACAAGAATATGCTCTATAAACCTTACAAATGTAACACAACAAAACCCCTTCATGATATGCCCTAGTAAATGAACCTTGATACACAAAACCCTCGAGTTCAATAAATAGTGCAACCCCTTTTTGAAAGATGTCGAATAAACCCATGTATGCAATATAGAACCCTTGTGAAAATAAAGACCAAAGTCGAGATAGACTCATATGATTTTGAGACAAGCAACCTCTGTGCCCTAACAAGGGTATCTTCAATGTTTACTATTTTAGACAAAGACTTTCAGATATGACCAATACCAAAAACAAAATGTCAATGCAATTCGAAATGAAACTCTTTGTACAGACTCAAGAGCATATCGACTGTTGCTCTATTACAAAAACAAAACTAAAAGATATTACCCGGGTTGCAAAGTAGCCTGCCTAAAACCCGTTTTGCTTCCATTGGAAAACCACTGCCGAGCATTGTATTTTCAAGCTCCACCAACACCATCATTCCTCAACTACCTGCAAAACCTAACCTTCCTTGTGCTCTTTGTCAAAAGTGTGTTCAAGAAGCTTCAAACATGTGACAAAATAACCTTCTTCACAAATGTCACCGAGCCCTAAGTCAGCTGAGACAAGTGTTTCAACCATGTGCCAAAACAAAACAATGAAATATCATTGTGTCAATTTTCTTAATGTTTTGAAAATTTATTATGGTGTCGATCCCCAATAATATTTACCTTGTGTCGGCCTTGTCATACCTTGCAAACTTAGCATCAACCATAAAGGAGTATATGACATAAGATGCTCATTGCAATCCATTTAGGTGTGTCATTTTAATATTGCCAAATATCCAAGACATGTTTATCCATAAAAAATAATTGATAAATGCAATTTCAAGCCCAAAGCTTAAGACTTTAACAATTATTTCTGCCTTAGACACAAATCAATGATAACCAACCTTGTATTACTCGTGACAAATAAAATAATGAAACCATTAAGCTTCAAGATGAAATGTAAAGAAAATAAGCTGCCTTGTGACCATTGACCACACAAGGAAGCATTAGCCATAACCTTCTCATGAAGGTGATCTCACATACATTCCAATACCAAACCATGCCAAGTCAACTAATGCATCATTGTGATGATATAAAACATATGCCTTGAAACCTTTATAACGCATTATCATACTGAAACCAAACATTTGTCATCAACTATCATCAAGTGTCTTTGTGTGTCTTTGAGATCAAGGGCAACAACTGTGAGAGCCAACAAACTCCCCAACTGTCATCAAGTGCCTTTGTGTGTCTTTGACATCAAGGGAAACAACTGTGAGAGCCAACACTTATTGGCTCAATCCAGAGAATGTTGGTTGTGTCATAAAAGAATGTGACACATCAACTTTGAAAACATGGTGAAAATAGGTTCCTCTCATGCAGTAAGACATATACCTAGGATAACCAATCCCACAAACACATTGTGTAAAGAATGTCAGATGAGAAAGAAAAAAAAGAACAATTTCAAAATAAAGGAGTGCTCTATTTTAATGCCATTGGAGTTGATCCACACTAAGATATATGTGGACCTACAAGGATGAGGAGCCAACAAGGTGAAATATATTTTATGTTGCTTATAAATGATTACAATAGAATGACTTGGGTTACATTCTTGAAAGAGAAATTAGAATCCTTTGATAAGTTTAAGATTTTTAAAGAAAAAGTAGAAAATGAAATGTATACTAGGATCAAATTATGTTTAAGGTCAGATAGAGGAGGTGAATTTACCTCATAAATTTGAAATTTTTTGTGAGGACCATAGTATTAGGAGACATATGTCTACTCCTAGAACCCCTCAATAGAATGAGGTAGTTGAAATATAAAATAGAATAGTTCAAGAATTGGCTAGGACAATGATGAATATGTTGACCTACCAGCTATGTCTTGGAAGGAATAAATACATATTGTTGTCTATTTTCTTAACATAGTACAACTGAGGGTCAACAACAATAAGACCCCTTATAATTTGTGGTATGGAAGACCTCCCACTATTAGATATTTCAAAATATTTGGCAACAAATGCTATATCAAAAGAGATGAAGGAGACCTTGCAGGAAAGTTTGATTCAACGTGTGTTGAAGTAATATTTCTTGGTTAATCAGTTAGGAGCAAGGCATACAAATGCTACAAAAAAAATTGGGAAAGATGATTGAAAGTACAAATGTCAAGGTTGATGAAGGCTTGTGTCAGATCTCACATAAACCTAAGGTTTCTAGATCTGATATACTTCCCTGGATTGAAGAAGAATAAGAAGAGATAGAAGAGAAAAGAAGAAGAGGAATTGAAACCAGTGAAGACTCTCAAGACTCCAAAATATGTGTAGAAGAACCATTCTACGAATTAGATCATTGGAGACAAAAATGAAGGTGTGCTAACAAGAAGGAAGTTTGCAAGAGAAAATGAGCAAGTGAACTTGTGCCTATTGTCAAAAGAACAAAGCAATAACTGGTTTGATGCTAGAAAAGACAAAAATTGGATATTGAGGAAATGGAGGAAGAATTGAATCAAGTAGAGAAAGAGGAAATAACTAGAATGCTGATAAGAATTGATAGGAACTTGCTCTGGTTGCTCATAAGAACCTTTGCTTCGAAGGTATATCAAATGGTATGAATGTCAAGTTAGCTTTCCTAAATGGTGATCTATAAGAAGAGGTATACATTGAGCAATTAGATGGCTTCCAGTTATCAAAAGATTTGGACATGGTTTGCAAACTCAAGAAAGCTCTATATGGTCTTAGGAAAGCTCCTAGAGCTTGGTATGCATGGCTAGATAAGTATCTACTTCAACAAGGATTCAAAAAGGGTAATGCAGACATTAATCTATCTATTAAAGTTCAGGAAGACAAGTTGTTAATTGTAGTTGTGTATGTTGATGATATCATCTTTGGTGGAGATGATACTATGTGCCAAAAGTTTGCAGAGGAGATGTAGAAAGAATTTGAAATGTCAATGATCAGTGAGTTATCCTTCTTTCTTGGTCTTCAAATTATTCAACAAGATGCTGGCATTTTTATTTCTCAGGACAAATATGTAAAGGAAATGTTGAAGAAGTTTGGAATGGAGGATTCTAAACATGTGGGCACTCCTATGGTGAGTGGATGCCACCTAAGTAAATCAAATGAGTCTTCAAAAGTTGATCAGAATCTCTATAGATCTATGATTGGAGGATTACTATACTTAACTGCTTCTAGACCTGATATCATGTATGTAGTATGTTTAGTCACCATATTTTAAGCCAATCCTAAGTAATCTCATGAGACAGCTATGAAAATAATTTTTAGATACTTGAAGGGAACGAATTATGAACTATGGTACAAAAAGGATCAAAATTTCACTCTAAACTGTGCCTATACTGATGTTGATTGGGTAGGTTGTGTTGAAGATTGAAGGAGTACAAGTGGAAGTGCATTTTTTTTGGGAGATAGATTGGTCTAATGGTTCAAAAAAAATCAAGACTTAGTGTCTTTGTCCACATCAAAAGTAGAATATATTGTTGTAGCATCTTGCTGCACTCAAATGCTTAGGATGAAAGAGACCTTAAAGAATGTAAAAATGTTGTATGATGAACATATTCCTATACTATGTGATAATACAAGTGCTACTAATACTTCTAAGAATTTGGTAATGCATTCAATACTAAACACATCTCAATTTGGTACCATTTTTTGAGAGAGAAAGTTATAGAACATGAAGTCAGAATGGAGTATGTGCCTACAAAGGATCTTTCAAAGGATGCCTTTGAATATCTGAGGCAAAATCTAGGGTCTATTGCCCCTCCTTGTTCTAACTAGATGCATAGACGGTGCATCTTTCTAGGGGGAGAAATTCATGTCATATCCTTTCTCTTGTATTGATGGGTGCTACCCTTCAAGGGGAGCTGGTAGTAAGCAGGAGTCCTGAAGCAATTGTGTAGTTGTTGTACATATGTGTGAGAAAAGAGGTGCTACTGGTCAAAGGGGGAGCATGTGTTGCTGCTTCAATAGAAGATGATTTTTCCCTTTTTCTCCTAAAGACAGAAAAAGTCCTGTTGGTTTGTGAAGAAGTGTTTGGCCCTTTGTCCTTGATGTCAAAGGGGGAGAATGAGCAATGTGTTGCTATCAATGCCAAAGGGGGAGATTGTTGGCAGTTGTCATTTATGCCAACACTAATGGTTGTAATGTTGTCATTGATGCCAACACTAATGGTTATGTTGTTATTGTCACTGATGTCAACACCAATGGTTGTCAATGATGGAGATTGTTGGCACCTGGGTAATATGTTGTTAGTCCTTGATATATTCAGTTTGGGCTAACATTGGTTGGATGTCATGCCTTATCAAAGAAGAGAATAATTGAAGAAGTTCATGGTTGGATTTCATGACTTATCAAATAAGAGAAGAGTTGAAGCAGTTCATGGTTGGATATCATGCCTTATCAAAGAAGTATTATAGTTGATGTTCATATAATGCATTATTACTATCAGTAGAAATTGTTTTCATGATAATATATTAAGATGAGGATTAGAAGCATGACTAATGTTGGAGAGATGATCTACAATCTGTCTCATGATCTCTCCTAATGTTTTTGATAATATATGTATTGCTAATTTAGGAAGTTTTGGTCTCCACAAGTTACAAAAATGTTTTTGGTTCAGGAAGATGCAATGAAGACTATCTGGGAGAATGTTTTGTATTCCTCCACTATTGCAGTTCTAGTCTTGTGGTTTAGTATTCAATGTCAATACTTTGTGTACGTTGCACTCCTATCTTTTTAGGTCACCTGTGTTGCCGAGGAGGTTCCTTGCAATAGATTGGTAGTGTGCTAGTTGTCAAAGCTGGTCCAAGAAATTCTATGCATCTCTCTGCATTGTGTCTCTACTCTTGCATATTGGTGAATGTGTTCACAACATCTATGTAATGTCTCAGTTCTAATCTCATATGTTGAAATGGTCTATAAGTTCTACAAATGGTACATCATCTAGTTATGTATTCTATTTTTCTTGAAAATAGTTGTTTGTACTTTTTTGGTTTGTGGTGGTTGTTGATGGCATGACAGTATGAAATAAGTGTATGGAAGTGATCCTGGATGTTCAAGGAACATCCTTATGTGATCTGTGCATTGCTAATTGGATGCTTTGGTTTTGCATTACATCTTGAGTTGGATTTCTTGATCTTTTGTGGATATCTAGCCGACATGGCTTGTTCCTTTGCTTCAACCATGGGCTTGGGGGCTGCGCCAGAAATGGAAGGTGTGTCATGATAGATTTGGGTCTTGACCTATCTTATTTAGGATCGCTTCAAGTAAAATTAATTGAAAGAGTGTGTATGGGCCGACTAGTTATGTGCTTCAATGTCTCATCCACAAGTTTCCTTGATGCTGACATAGGTTGATGTGCATTTGCATGTAAATCATTTTAGATCACATTGAAAAAAGTGTTAAGATTATTTTAGTCCTCTCTATCCTCGGCATAGGAACACATCATGTTTTAGTGGCCGACTAGTTGAGTTTATTATTTATTCTCTTCTTGGCTGACCTAATTAAAGAATCAAAGTGTTTCGATAGATATAAATGCAAGATCATTTGAAATACAACAAAATAGAGAAGTGTACAAGTGTGAAAAAGTGTGTAAATGAGTTGTATTGAATATCTAGGAGAGATAGTGCTAAATATTGTGAAAGAAAAGATAAATTATGCTTAACTGTCTCAGTCAACAAAGAGTTATGTTGGAAATCTTTGTAATTCTCTTATATATCTTTTGTATCCTGCTTTGAGATAGTGAATCTCATTAGGTCCTCTGTATCTTGCTCCTGGAGTTGATTGGTACTTTAGTGCGACAAGTCCTTTTGTATCTTGCTCTAAGATAGTGAGCCTTCTTGCAAATCTTTTGGTAGTGAGCCTTATATTGTGAGTTAAATCTCACCGTGGTTTTTCCGTCATTGGGTTTTCCACATAAATCTAGTGTCTCTTTGTGCATGTGTGTGTTCTCTATCTCTTTCTCTTTGCTTTTGATTTGATTATTGCTATATATTTCATTGGTAAAGTTTGTTGAAGGTGTTAAAGATTCAAATTTCCATATACTTCTCTGTTATTGCTCTACTTAATGTTCCATTCTTGTCTGCTAAAGGAGTTTTAGTTGTGCTGAAAGTTTCAAGTTTCAAAAGGGGTTATGTTTTGTGTAGACTGATTCAACCCCCTCCCAGTCTTCGGAAGTGTTCAACAAGTTTGCAACATCAGTCCTTTATTTTTGTAATGTATAACTTTACCTTGTGAAAAAGTATTTGTATAAAAGTAGGTTGGAAGTAGCTTAGTTTAATAGATAACAAAATTTTGTAAAATGTTATATATACTTTATTTTTAATGTTTCCAAGAAATATAGAGTTGAAGTTTTTCTCTTATGTATTTTTTTTTTTGGAGAAGAAACATGTCTGTTTGTATTTAGAACAAAGTTGAAGCTCTTGTGATCAAATATATGTAAGGAGACTTTTAAACTTAATATAAAATAATAATTTTATGTTGTGTGCTTTATTGTTATGTTTTATTCTCTTTGCCTCTTCCTTCATCTGGTATAATACCTAAGAGTTTATCAAATCAAGGTTCATCAAGTCAAGGTTATCAAAGCATAAGTTTCCAGAGCAAGATCATCATAGCCAATAATGTAAACTTCAAGCACAAGCTTGAAAAATTCTCAAATCCCTCAATTTAATGGAAAACATTATGATCATTGGTCAATCACAATGAAGACTTTATTTTGTCTCAAGACATGGGAGTTTGTAGAGATTGGTTTTCTTAAATTAGCTAATGCAAGAATATACAATGCTTTATCTCAAGAAAAGAAGGATTTAGTTAGGGATAATAGAAAGGAATCTACAACTCTCTTCTACATCTTCCAAGAAATGCATGAGAGCATTTTTACAAGGGTTGCAGTAAAAAAAAAAAGTCAAAAAAAGCATGGGATATCCTCCAAACAATATATTAAGGAATAGAAAAGGTAAAAACAACTAAGTTACAAATGTTAATAAGAGATTTTGAAACCATGTATATGAAGGACTCTGAATGACTAGATTAATTTTTGACTCAAGATATTGGATTAGTTAACCAAATTAGATCTCATGGTGAGATTTTTGAAGATAGGAGAATCTTTCAAAAGATTCTAAGGAGTTTAACTCCAAGGTTTGAATCTGTTATTGTTTCCATAGAAGAGACAAAAAATCTCTCATAATTCTCAATAGATGAGCTTCATGCCTCTCTTATTTCTCATGAAATAGGCTAAGCCAATCATCAAAATAATTCTTGGAGCATGCCTTAAAATAACAAATTTTAGTAAGTCATGGTAGAGATAGAGGAAGATCCAAATTCAAAGGTAGAGGAATAAATTCATATAGAGGTGGAAGAGCCAAAGCAAAATATTTGAGTGAAAGAGGCAATGGCCAAAACCTAAGTAGAAAAACAATCTCAAAACCAAATGTATGAAAAATATCAAATTCAATGTCATTACGAAAAATATGGCCATTATTCAAATGAATGTAGAAAGAAACAATTTGATTTTAAAAAACAAAATACAAAATTTACTAGAGAAAATCAAACCACAGAAATATGTTTTTAGCATGCAATGTTACACAAGAAAATAAAAAAGATGTATGGTTTTTAGATTTGAGATTTAGTAACCATATGATAAGAAATCAAGAAATATTTTCCAGTTTCAATGAGATAGTAAAATCAAATGTTACATTTGGAAATGGCAAAAAAGTATCAGTCATGGGAAAAAGAAACATTAATATTCAAGTAGGGGGAGATTTTTTTTATTATTATCTCGGATGTCTAATTTGTTCTAGTCTAAAACACAATTTGATGAGCATTGGGTAGCTAGTTAAAAAATTTATAGAGTATTTTTCAAAAACAAAAGAATGTATAATTTTAGACAAGTTTCCAAAAAATCAGCTCATTGAAAAATTTCAAATGACCAACAATATAATGTTTCTGTTTAAGTTGAAACCATATTTGAGGGTGGAATTTGGTCAAGCACACCCCTGAATGAATCCATGTGGATAATTTTTTTTGTACAAGTCACTCAAGCAATCTTTTAGGCTGAAATAAAAGACAAGAATTGGCTTTGACATCAATGATTTGGACACATTAATTTTGGAGGTCTAAACTCACTACACAAGAAAAGCATGGTAAAAGGTTTACCACTAATAGAAAGACTAGGAAAAGTATGTGAAGGGTGCATTTTGGGAAATTAACATAGATAATCATTCCCAATAGGAAATTCAATTAAAGAAAAGACACCATTAGAGATTGTCCATTCATATTTATGTGGACCAATGTAGACACCTCCTATTGATGGACTATTCTATTTCTGAACATTTATCGATAACTGCACAAGAAAAACATGGGTTATTTTCCAAAACATAAGAATGAAGTGTTTGAGTTTTTTTGTCAAATTATTTACATCAAAGAATTGAGATTAGATAGAGATGGTGAATACATCTGAAATGTCTTTTCAAGGTTTTGTTGGGACATGGAACTCACAAGAAAATCACTAGTAGGTACACACCTCAATAGAATGCAAAATAAAATGAGCATTGAGTCAAAGTTGTTGCGTGTGCAATCTACAAAATCGATAGATCTCCAACTAAGAGTGTTAAGAATATGATTCTATAAGAAGCATGGAGTGGAAGAAATCATAATTGTGCTCTTATGAGAGTATTTAGATGTGTGGCATATGCATGTCCCAAATGAATTGAGAAATAAATTATGTAACAAAGGATAAAAATGCATCTTGAAGGATATAATGAGGATTTAAAGGGCTTACAAATTATATAATCCAATAACTAAAAACTTTAGTGATAATCAACACAGAGGTGCATTTCATAGAAGAAGAAGCATGGGATGGAAGTTTGGAGAAAATAATGAATATTTCAATGTTTTCCACAAGAGGATAGATAATTATTAATTCAACTAGATACTCCTATATTAACTCCTTCCAAACCCACTCAAGATCAACAAATTGGTCCACAAGTGTCAACTTCATCAAGTAGAAGGGAAAATTCATACATTTAGACAAGTACTCCTTCAAATGAACACCAAACACCATCTACAATAGGCATGCTTGATGTAGGACCATCAAGTCCACATTCTTTAAGATCTACTTCAAGTGATATGTTAAATCCAACATTAACAAGCTTAAGGAGACAAAATATAAGAAGTTAGAGGGATATTTATGATCAAAATAAAGATGATAACATTGTTGATTTGATTTCTCTTTTTGCATTATTTTCACAAGTAGATGATCCAAAATAATTTGAGGATGCAATTAAAGATGAAAAATGGGCACATGCCATGGATGAAGAAATTGATGCTTTAGAAAAGAATTATACATGGTACTTAGTGAATCTTCTAGAAAGAAAGGATGTGATAGGAGTAAAGTGGGTCTACAAGATAAAGTTAAGTGCAAAAGGTGATGTGTAGAAGCATAAGGCAAAGCTTGTAGCTAAGGGTTATTCACATTATCCTAGTGATGATTATAATGCTATATTTGCTCTAATAGCTTGTTTGGACACAACGAGAACAATAATAGCAATCACAACACAAAACAAGTGGTTTGTATGTCAAATATATGTAAAATCAATAATTCCCAAATGGTTTTTTAGAAGAAGTTTATGTGGAAAAACTACTAAGATATGAGATCTTATGCCTTGAAGATAAAGTCTACAAACTCAAGAAAACATGCTATGGACTTAAGCAAACTCCTACACCATGGTACAACAAATTTGATTCTTATCTTACATAATGGATTCAATAAATACAATAACGAGCCTACATTATACACAAAAATGAATGAACAAAGTGAAACCATAATTGTATGTTTGTATTTTGATGACGATATTTACAAGTGAATTCTCAATTGATTTGTTCAAAGGAGCAATGAATAAGAATTTGAAATGATTGATTTGGGTATAATGAAATATTTTCTTAGCATTAAAGTGAATCAAGACAAAAATCGTATATTCATCTCTCAAATTAAATATGCAAATTATATTTTGAAAAATTTCAATATGATAAATTATGAATCAGCACCAACTCCAATTGTGGTAGGATTGAAGTTAAGTAAAGATGATAAATGATCCAATGTTGATAAAACATTGTATTGAATACTTGTTGATAGTCTCATATACCTAACATCCACAAGGTTGGATATAATGTATGCAGTAATTATTATTTTAAGGTTCATGGGATCCCAAACATTCTCATTAGCAAGCATGAAAAATAATTTTAAGACTTCATGGGATCCCAAATATTCTCATTAGCAAGCATGAAAAACAATTTTAAGACTTGATTGGAACAAGAAATCACTAAATTCAGTATGCAAGGTTAAATGAGTTGAAGCTCATAAGATACACATATAGTAATTGTGCAAGTAGCATTGATGATAGGAAGATCACGTTTGATTATGTCTTTTATTTTAGAACATGTGCATCATCATGGGAATCCAAGAAAAACCCAGTCCCACTTTCATTAGCTAAAGCAGAGTATGTAGAAACAACAGGAGAATCATGCCAATCAATTTGGATGAGAAAAGTGTTGAAATACTTGAGGCACAAACAGGAATAAACAACACATATTTATTGTGACAATGATTCAGTGATAGGACTATAAAAAAATATCATATTTTTTTCCCATGGTCTGAGTATGTATTTGTCAAATGGTTAACAATGGTGTTTCCAATAAATGAATAAATGCTATATTCTTTGTGCCTATTTATAGTTTTTTTTAGAAATATTCTCTACATTTTATTTGTACTTGCATAACCTTGGTTCACATCTAAAAAAATGTTAATCTCTTATATGAAGGAGAAGGAAGAGAGAGGGAAGGAGTAATAGAAAAAATAGAGTAGAACAAAAGAAGTAAAGAACATAGAAATAATGTTGTTTTTATTATATTGAAATATTACATGTATTTTCAATGAGAGTTTCAACTCTTTTAGTTAATAAATTGAGAAAGATCTATCATGATTACACACAAAAATAATCCCACAAAATAAGGATATAAATTACCATATGAAAATAAAGGACTAATATGACATACTTCACCCATGCATAGGATAAGGAGGTCCATACCAAAGAGGATAAAGATCTCTATAGTAAGTAAATGAAAAGAAAAAATAGAAACAAGTTGGAAGTCTAGTAAATCTATTAAATATTGAAGTAGCACCATATAGGAACATTATTTACTAACAATAAAAATAAGACAAGGATAGACTGTGGTTACATTGGATTTTGAATTTTAACACCCCCTTAATCACAACTACTTCCATCAAGAACACCTAAACAATCTCTTAGATACTCAAAGCTTTCTTTTCCTAGTGGTGGTCGAGTGAATATATATGCATATTGATCTTTAGATTTGCAAAATTTTAAATAAATCTCTCTTTTGTTGATTAATTCTCTAATAAAATGACATTTGGTGTCTAAATGCTTGCTCCTTTTATAAACACTAGATTCTTGGATAGTGCAATTGTTGAGTTGTTGTCACAAAAAAATTTGTTATTTCTTTTTTGTTTGTACATCAAATTTGCCAGCACACTTCTTATTCATATTTCCTAACATGATGCTCTTGTTGTTGCTATATAGTATGTTTCTATTGATGAAAGAGTGACAATGGGTTGTTTATTGGATTCCCATGATACTACATCTATTCCAAAGTGAGAAATATAACCATCTATACTCTTCCATCATTAATGCTATAATACAATCATTGTCTATGTATCCTATGAATTGGAACTCATCCAACCTCAAGTATAAAATTCCATGATTTTTAGTTCCTGTAGTGTAGGAAAATGTACTCCTTTACATTTTCACACTTTGTTTGGGTCCGCTCAATTAAATTGGACTTAATTATGCCTTAATAAGCCCTATTTTACATCTATAAGCCTAATAATTTATATTTTCCAAAGGAAAAACCCGACAACAATTAGTGCCAACACATAAGTAATTACCTTGAGCAATGTGTGTTCCAGGAATAGGGACCTATGACCCATTCGCCCATGAATGGGTCCTTCCTTGTCACAACCCTCTTCTTTATACCTAATTAATTTCAATGTAAAATATTCATTTTTATAATCTGAATAGCTAAAAAACTTCATTGACACTCATTAATTATTTAATTATCTTAACAAATATGATTATATGCAATGAAGCTGTAAATAGAATAAATAAATATTATTTACTCTCATTTAATCAAATGGAATTAATTATTTGGGTGTGGTCATTGGTAACTTAAAGGAGGAAGTTACAAATTGCATGCGAATTTTGAAGACAAGGAGACAACTAATGTGTAACTGTTTTTCCCTACTTAAAATGGAGTTTTCTTAAAAATAGGCATGGCGGAAAAGAAAAAAGAAAGAAAGAAAGCTCTCAGAATCTCCTGTTTTCATTTTTTGGGGGAAGACTCGATCCTTTGCTGAGGGGCAATCTGGGCATTGAAATTCAAGGGGCCTACATCGTATGGAAACCTGGCATACCGCGGTTGCTCTTGAAGGAAGGAGAAATGTGATCTGGGTCATGGCTTACGGCTTGCATCCCATGCATCTTGTAACTCAGTGCTCCCAACAGTCGCCAATACTCTCAACGTATGTTAGGAATGGTTGCACCAGCTCCAGCTCCCGCTATGGGAAGATGGCAATCACATTCCCAGTCTGTGTCTGAGCTTTCCTATTCTTCCACGCAGGTACGTGGCCTTCCATCCACAGCTTCCTAAAAAGAAAAGATTTTCTTCATTTTTCTTTTGTTTTAGAACGGTGGAAAGCAGCCATTGGTATACTAATGATCTATCTGAATAAGTATCTTGTGCTTTGTCTAGAAAATTGGAAATAACACGTGGGTGCATACAGGGAAGATTTTAGCTTAGAGTTCTGTTCTTTTATTTTAATGGCAATCCATCCTGCTTAAGCTGCCCAGCAATTACATTCAACCTCATCTTTTATAATGTTTTGTGCAAATGCTCTCAGAAAGAATGGAAACCTGGTGGAATCGCTCCAAAACAATAATTCTCTAAATGAAACATAAGCACCTGATCATTTAGAGTTCTTCCACTGGCATACATGGTAAATTACGCACCATAATGTAAGAGGTGAACAGAGGTAGGGAATTTTCAGAAGAATGACGTATTATTTAGACTATTGCTCAGTTGCTTTTAAATATTCTCACATAACTACATCTATTATTAATGCAAACTGGTTCGAAAGGTTGATCATTGCCATAGTTAAGAGTTTTGTGATCTTCGCAATCCACTGTTTGACCCACATAAACCCGAGTACCTTCTTGCCATATCGTACAAATAAGCCTTATGGTTTTTTTGGTTAGGGCTGGGTATGTTGCTATATTTACGATATTAGACTCCAACAAAAGAAACTAGTGGTTATGGTGGAGCCGTGGCTTTAGATTATGCAAGATTGCTTGGTGATATCTTAGAGGGTGGGATTAGGTATTTCATCTAGGCAACTTTTCTATTGAAACTTGTTTGAAACACAAATGGTGGCTTGTGGATGTCGGTGTTTCTTTTTCCGGAACCTCATATGTTGACTCAGGCAGGAACCCGTGCCCTTCTCTGGCGTATATATTTGTAACATCGACATTTACAAAGCTATATCGGCCCCATTTAGAAATCACGAGTTTTATCTGACAATTTATCATCACTATTTTTTTGTATGATATTCTACCATCTTTTATCTGAATCTTTTCATTAATTAATTGACCTGAATTACAAAGTTCATAAACAGTAACTCATTGTCATAAGTTGTTCGTCCCACTACCTTATGTGCCTTTGCTAATGTTTGCGCCGTCCAAACGTGGTAACCATCTGGTATGGTTGTTCATCTAACAGAGTATATGTGTCAATTGATAGACCATACAGTGAGCTTGTTATTCATTAATGATTGTTAAATGCAACTTTCAGGTAGGACTAGAGGTTGAGAATTCAAATAGGCATCTTTTCTCAAATGAAAGGAAAAGTAGTTGGTGAACATGAACAAATAAATGAGATATGCGTAAAAAGGAGATAAAACCGTTTTATGTTTCACCATGAGATCCTTCAAAGCATGTTAGTGTGCAGTGAAAGGAATTTCCTTGACTGAATCTTCTTCTATAAAAATCTTGTATTTTTATTTCCTATGCTCTTTGGAAGCAATGAGAATATTAATTAGTTATTAGTTATGTAACATTGAACCGTATTAATATAGACTATCATGCAACGAAACCTACTTATATAGTCATATTCAGACTGATATTTTAAGGTTGGGAAGTACCTAGTAGTATTAGTATGAAAATACATATAGTTGGTAGCATGCTAACTTACTATAATTTTGAGAGAGTAACACTATAGTAGTTACATAACTTTATTTAATTGGTATTCTTATCATCTCTCGACTTGGTAAGATTAAGTTTTAGGAAGTTAGTTTTAACCACCACATACATCATGTAATGAATTGATTTGATGATCAAGTAGCTACCAATTTAGCTTTAGTAATCATATTGTTAAATTTATTAGTTAATACTATCTTTTCTTGAAGAAAATTAAGATGTTATCTTGAGTTATTAGTTGACATGTTATCCTAGCTCCTCGGATATCAAATGTTTATATGCACACAAGTGATATTTACCTAAGGAATATCGACATATTAAACTATTTAATGGATAATTTGATCATACGATAGGATGAAATTATGTTTCATAATTAATTATTTATTACACCAAATGAGCAAATTTTATAGTTTATGAACTCCTATTAGAGTTACCTTAGTTAATTTCTAGCATCGTGATATACTTGTTAAATTAATACTTGTATATTGTTATAATGAAAACCACTGCATCTTTGATGATAATCTAGATTCAGAGTAGCTCTTTCCCTATAGTTAATATTTGATAATTACTTTCTTAAGAATGTGAGCTCGTTTATATATATATATATATGCACTAACTTATATATGTAATCTTATACATACTTGAGTTATTCCTTAGAACTTAACTCTTTTATAGTTTATTTTCCTAATGTTGAACTCTCTTTGAAATTATAATCAGAAGGTGGATTGGCTTATGACTTTCAGTGTACTTGTCTTATTTGCAAATACTTGGGAGCCTCTCATTATATTGTTGGCATTGCTTTACTTCCTTATGCAAGGAAGATGCCTTGGCGAAACTTGGAAAAGTTTCTCGTATACTTATGTGACTTGTTAATGAACTTTGATATGAACCTTGTGATATATCTGGATATGTAATGAATGGTCATGTCATATGAGACAGTATGACAATTGCCCGTAAGGCATCTATTAATCATTGAAACTATGTAAGGCTCGGCCAGTAAGGCATTTCATTAAGCCAGTAAGGCACATTTACGAGTGGTTTTTAATCCCTAAGAGGGTTTTCCACTCATGAAAATCTCAGTGTTATGTTTTCTTTGTGGGTGCACATGATCTTCTATTTCCTTAATTTGCATTACAATATTAGAATTTACATGTATTGATGTGATGACAACTTGTGCGTAAGCCTTTATGTCTAGCTTTGGTAAAGGCACAACCTTGTGAAGATATACTTAGTAACTCATTAACGTATGAAGTTCTTTTGAAATGGTAATGAAGTAATTTATATGTATCGATTATCTTTAATGAACTTGCCTTTGACATGTAAGGATAAAAATGCTGTGTGATGTGCAAAGATCATGAAAATTATTTATTTTGGGATGTATATGATTTTCAAGCGTTACATTCCTAGGCCTTTGGAACCTAATTTAAAATATGTTTTTGGCGGTGTTTTAATGTCCCCAAATTCAAATTTCAATGTTGGCTTGTAATGTTTAATTTTTGGGAAATTAAGGATAGATACCTATAAATATAAAGTCTTTTTATCAATTCAAGTCTAAGGAAAAATTATCTAGCAAGAAGGAAAATCCCACAAGAGCAAAGATTATGATCAAGAGCATTCAAGGGCAGATTTATTAGTGATTTATTGCAGCAATCAAGATCTCAAGCATCCTGTCAAAGTCTTATGCATCATGCATGTTTTGGAGCTAATATTGTGATGTAGAATTCAAGATCCAAGTCAAAATTCAAGTCAAGATTCAAGCATCGAGATCCACATCCATTGAAGCCATTTCATGCAAGATCAAGATCAAGATTTCAGTCCTCCAAAGGTTTATTCAAGGGTTTGGTGAGTTGCAACATAGCATTGTTCATTCATCTTTCCTTTCATGTTTCAATATTTCAATTCAAGGTTTAATTACCAAACAAGGGTTTTGACCAAGGTAAACCCTTATACACCAAAAAAATATTTTTCTCCTCTTTGTGAATTTGCAGGTTTATAGGTTGAAGAAGGATTGAAGACCTCAATGTGGCAAAGCTGTAAAAATTTGTCATATTTTTTGTCAATCCATGGAATCTCACCTACAAACTTTATTTATGACTGTCCGACATTGAAACCTGGATCAAACAAAAGTTAGAAACTGACACCAGAGGATCTCGAAAGATGAGTAAAAACTCTGCACAAAGACCCATTCACCCATGGGCAAATGAGTCCCAAGAAGCCTTCAGAGTTTTGCATTTTGGTGAAGGTACACACCCTCCTGCCATTTCCAGATCTGCAAGAAGTTTGTTGATTATGTTCGTGTTATGTTTTAAATTGAAGATCCAAGTGTTAGCTTGCATAATTGATTTGATTTACTATTTTTAGTTTTTCTCCCAAAAGTGTTGTTTAGGTTGATACCCTCGTCCTCAATCATAAGGAAACCGATAGATTCCCTCATCGAGTTGGCTCACCTAAAGGTTGCAAGTCAATTCTTTGTGGGGATCTCATTTCCTAATGAAATAAAGGAAAATAGATCCATCTCCATATATATATACATCGTCATCAATTTATTCTTTGTTTCATTTTGGTGAACCTAACTTTTGAACATCATAATTTTTGATTTGGAACCTTAGATCTAGTTTTGCATTCTTTTGCATTAGTTTGCATTTTTAGATCTCTCAAATTTGCATTACTTTGATTTGCATTTTAGTGTGTTAAAGTGCATTTTGGCATTGTTAAAAATCTTAAAATTCACAACAATTGGTATAGTGCTAGACTCATTTTGCATAGTACTTACATAACATTGCATGATCAATCACTTAAATCAAAATTACATCTCAAATTAGGTCTTTTTGCTTGTCATTTAACATAATTTCACACTTGCATTTGACTCTAATTTGCTAGAAATATGAAACTGTAATTACCTGACTGCAACCAGAATATGGAAACACAAACATCAACTTATAAATTTATAATTTAATTTTTAAAAACCATGACAAAAGACCCATTCGCCCATGGGTGAATGAGTCCCTAATTGGGCATGTTTCTAAATTTCTAGGCACTAAAAACTCTTTGTCTGCATTCTATATTTCTACATTTAGGTTTCAGTTTCAGTTTCCAGAATTTTTGTTTTCTACAATCATTTACATTAAGGTTAATTGGTCAATCGAAGTGCATTTTCAAACATACAATTGGACGTTTAAAACACAACATTTTTTCAGGCTTGTTGCATTCTAAATCAGTCAATTATCAAATCTTAAATCTTGCATAATTCTTCTATTTCATCATGGACATGTGTATGGGTAATATATGAAAATCCTTAATGTCTTTGGTAGATGTCTCAAGTTGTGTGTTTGGTAATGATCCTAATGCACTAGAACCTAACCATGCTCAATCAACTCCTGATGAATGTCCCCATGAGGTGGAAATATTAGGACAAGATGAAGATGGCATGCAACAATTTATACAAGACTCCTTAAACAACCTTGGGAAAAATGCATCCTTTTACCCATCCGTGCAACAACCAACACCACCTATAATTCCATCACTTGATATGTTCAACATTTTACATCCTGAAATTGACACACAAAGCAAGCCTCAACCATCAATCATTAATGAACTTGTTAACAAAAGCAATAATGATACTCTTCTATCTTATGCCAATCGAGTTACCAATACACCCATTAACTTAGAAGAGACTTATGGCCAAGGCTTAGGATCTTAACCAAGCAAGGATGTGACACAACCAATGAGCATGAAGTCCACAAATTATTAGAACAAACCCCAATCGAAGATACCAAAGGACTAGGATATCAAGATCCTCCTCCCTTTGCATCTTCAAAGGACATAAGTGTCCTTGATAATGATTAACCAATGCCTCACGAGGACAATAGGATCATATTAGGTCATCCTCCTCCAAATCCACTTCAACAAGTTACCTAATCAAGCAAGAAATCCAAGCCTTATAAAGTCAAAGAATTTCCATTTTTGCACACTAAAACATAAATTGAATGAAAAATGGAACTTCTCCATCTAGGATTGATTTACTTACCACCTATCAAAGAAAACAAAAAAGGTAAGAGTAAAAACATGAATTATTGTGCATTTTATCAAACACTTTGCCATCTTATTGATGAGTGTCATTCTTTAAAGAAGATATTGAGTGGATTTAATCCTCCTGACAGTTCCTTTGATGTTATAATCAAATAGCAATTACATGTACTTTTCTCCTTGTCGTGTGATAGTTGTAGAATCATCACATGCTCATTATTACATGTACATTTAATGCAAATCATTTCTATATCATAGGGAGCCCTACACCATCACTTATCTCAACTCATTCTTGCCTTGCACTCAATGGGGGCAAGGAGTTAGGTAGCCTCGATCCTAGTACGACACTTGTCATTGTCCCTTTGGCTAGTTATTGTAGAAGTTGGGAAAAAACAACTCCATAGCTCTCAAGGATCACCTGCAATAAAAAACACCTATCACAGAAAGATAAAATATCAAAGCTATGGAGGCCAAGAGCTATTGATCCAAAAAAATGAATCATATTAATGTGCATCTTCTAATGATAATACAATAGAGAATCCTTATAAAAGGATAATTAACCTAGAAACCCTAGGTGAGGATAAAACAAGATCATGACATGTATCCTCATCCTAAGACATTAGACAAAAAGAAAACATGACCTAAGTAAGCTTAAGTAATTAGAGGAAAAGGAACCTAATAATTAAATAAATAATTAATTAGGAAATACCTTTTACTCTAACACCCCCCTTAAGTGAAACTTAGGGAGAAGCTCAAACCTCTAAAGATGGATGCATGATGGGTCTCAAAAAACAAGGCCAAATAAGGTACCCATGTACAAACAGAAAGATCTCTCAAAACTGGAGAAAAAGGAGAAAAACCTAGTGGGAGAAAACTCCTCTCCAAAAGAGAGAAATACAAGTGAAGGACTGAAGAAGCCTCCAACAAAGAGTTGTCCCAAAAGATAGGAACAAAGGATGAACAAAAGAACACCATTGAAGCATGAAGAAGCTACAAATACTGCCGAAGAATGACTGTTGTAATGTTAAAACAAGAACTTCCATTGAAACAGATGATGATTAGGATCAAGAAGATAAGAATTTGTATGAGTTCCCCCAACGACACTACTCAATTTATATGGAAAACAAAGGAAAACACCTAGAACTCAAAGATATAGATGGAAAAGGTACCAATTTTTTTGAAGAATTGATCAAGTGAAACTAGGTCACCTCCAAAAATAGGAATGCAAGAGTGTCCTTATCGTAAGTGATCCATCTCACCGAAATGTAGCTGCTACATCCGAAAGTACATAGGAACAAATACTATATACATAGCTCACTCCAACGCGAAACCAAGGAAGCATTAGCTTCAACAATAGAAACTCCCCCATAATGCTAAAAAGGGAGAGGCATGACAGGTACACTAAAACTGAATGCCAAAAAGAAGTGCATGAAGAAGAATCAAGAACATCTAAACGTGCAAACATGAAAGTACCAACACATATAACGGGTGTGCAAACAAAAGACATACACACATGAGGCTACACTCATGGAAGGGACATTCACTTGACAAAGGTATGATTGCAAACAAAGGAAAAACATCAAACCCTCCATGACACTTTATAGCATAGTGCAAGTACAATCAGGCACAAAGTGATGTGAAAGATCCCAAAAAGATACACCAGAATGCTGAAACACTTTATTTCAATGCGTTTACATAATAAGAATGCATCAATTGAAGCCCATAATGTCCAAAAATGGAATACATGCTGAAAATACAATTCTTTGATAGAAAAATAGGAAAATGGTAGCACCATGATGAAGTACATGAAAAAACATGCACTTTTAAAAAAATGACACCCAAAAAAGAGTCTAGATGTCGAAGATATGACTCGTCGAAGTCTCCAAAATGAGAACTGAACAAAAACAACACTGAGAAAATAGAATTCTAGAAAAAAACATAAGTACAAACTAGAAACCACTTGCACCAACGTGAAGAGCATGAAATTTTACCCCATTTAAAAAAAAATACATTGAAAAATATCATCGTACGACCAAGATATGGCCTCTGGAAGATAGGGTGCAAAATTGAAAAGTCCAACGAAGAGGAGTTGAATTAGGGCAAAAAAGAACTCCACCAAATTTAGCAAAACTACCCCCAAATGTGGAGGTCCACCAATTTTAGTAGTCTGAGAAAAAATCTCCTCCAAGTGGCCAGATACAATGCATGTTTATTTATTTTGCAAAAAAAAAAAATTGCAAATTTTTTTTTGCATTGCCAAGTTTTTTATTTTGGGGAAGAAAATTGAAGTGGTAAAATAAACATTTTTTTTAGAAAAAAATATTAAAAAACATATATTTTTGAGAAAAAAATAGAAAAAAACTTTTATTTTTTCTAAAATTATATTAAAAGAGCACCCTACGCAAGGCCCAAGGGACCACCACTACCATGGCAGGGCAATACCTTGTGGTACCCCACACAAGGGCGGATGAGGCCCGAGGGACTGCCCCCCTGCCATGGCAAGGGGGGCAGGTACCATAGGTACCTATACCCAATTTATTTTTTAATAAATTTTTAATCAAAACAATAAAAAAACTTGTGCTGCCCTTAAAAAGTTTTTTAATAATATATTTTTTAACTATTTGCAAGAAAAATAATATTTTTTATTTTTTATAAAAATCACCTCGCCCTGCGTGTTGGAGAGGTTGTATGGCCTCTCTGGCAATTTTTTTGCCTTAGATGCTCCAGACATCGATTTTGGTGATTTGACATGCAATCTTAAGGTTTTTGGGCCTTCTAAGCGTGATGACAATGCTCGTTTTGGCTCAAAACATACCAAAAATGTAGCTACCCTCAAGATCTGGAGAAAAAGGCAACAACTTCAAACCCTCATAGATCTGGCATCTGGAGTCCAAATCAAGCCAAACAAAATGCAAAGCTAACTTTTTCGACAACTCTAAATCCAATGGAAAACACTAATTTGCTCCAGGATGCACCGAATGATAACCAAAGGCATGAAATGTCTCAGAAAGAGGAGAGGGGATTACAGGTTTGGAGCTCTAATAACATGCAAAAGTTGGAAAAAAATAACTCCATAACTCTTAAGGATCACCTGCAATCAAACACTTATCACAAAAAGAGAATAACAAAGCTATGGAGGCCAAGAGCTATTGATCCAAAAAATCATGAATCATATTAATGTCCATCTTCTAATGATAATACAATAGAGAATCCTTATAAAAGGATAATTAACCTAAAAACCTTAGGTGAGGATAAAATAAGATCATGACACGTGTCCTCATCCTAAGGCATGAGACATAAAGAAAACATGACCTAAGCAAGTTTAAGTAATTAGAAGAAAAGGAACCTAATAATTAAATAATTAATTAATTAGGAAATACCTTTTACTCTAACAGTTATCTGCCTTCCGCATATGATAAACAAGATTGGGATGCAGATGATCTGCTATAGGTTGACTCACATGTGCCATACTAGTCTTTTCTTTGTCTTCTTTTCATGTTCTCTATGTGATTGCATGTGTGTAATGTGATCCCCCATATCGTTCTGTTTGACATGTCTTTATGTTCATTCCTCTATTTGTACCTACATTCTTCTATATGTCATAAACCTTTATCTTTTCTCTTGTCTTGCATTTTCCTTTTGCGGACAATGCAAGGCATTGAGACATTTAGGTCTCTTCCATGTTGACCCAAAATCTTTTCTTTATTTTCGCTCTCTATGTGTCATTCTTCTAGTTCTACAAGTATTTGGGGAATGATGACATTTTCAAGCTCTATAATAACATTGTAGGAAAGACATACGCTAACCTCAAATCTGTGGATCCCTTATGTGTTTTGGATTTCATTTGGGGGCAACCCCTTTTCATGACACGACTTCATTTGGAAACATATGCTTGACATAGGGCTTTCCAAATAAGCTATCATGTCTTCTTTATTGTTTAGCATTTATCATTTTCTACTTTAAAGTAATTGCTCACAAATGGTGTCCAATTTCTTTAAAGTGGGGGCATCCATTGGCTTTATCATTTTGTCATTTTTTACTATAACTCATGTTTCTTAATGTGGTCTTCTTGATTCATGTGACGTTTCTTCTTCTTGGTGACATTGGGATTGATGTCCTTCAAGAGTGCGACCTTTCTTAGCATATGACATTCCTATTAGTGGTAATGCTATGGCTTGCATTCCCTAAGTTGTGAATCTTTTATCCTTCGACTTGTCCCCTCTTGGTGGTGATGTCAAGCATGATGTTCCCTAAGGTGAGACCTTACATGCATAAAGCAAAACCCCTTTGAACATGCTTTATCCTATTTGCATTTTTTTCATGAGTGCCTAGCATAATGAATCTTGCTAGCCTTGTGAAGCACGAAGTTACAACCCCTTTTTCATGGCCACCAATCATAACATACCTTGCTTGCGAGTGGAGCCATTTTTATTCATGAGTGTCTAGCATAATGCAACTTGCTAGCCTTATGAAGCTTGAAGTTCATATTGTGTGGAACCTTATCAAAGTTATCAAGAGGTATAACTTTGGTATGGTTAGTACAATGGGAGCCTAATGACTCTACCATTAGCTACTTCCTAGGGCTCACCTAATGGACAACGAATTTCACTAGCCCATGCGAGTGCATGTTGTTTGCATAGTGGATAGCAGGTTTCCACTTGTAAACTTTTTTTGGACAAATAGCTAAGGCTTGATCCATATCTAGATGGAAAAATAGTCTAGGCTTGATCCACCCCTTTTTTCTTTCCTTTATTTATGTCTTTGACATTGTATGATTGAGTATCTTGTCATTGTTGTTGCATATCAAACATAGGCATGTGTCTCCTTGTGCCTTTGTTGGTTTTCCATGAGATCTTAGATCTTAGGGGCTTGATCATCCTCCTTGAACTTTGTCATCTTATATTTCCAATAGTTGTACAATTAGACCTCTCTTGATTGTCTAATTTAGTGTGATTTTGACACAAGGTCATCCTCTCACTAGAGTGGGGGCTAAATGTAGTGTAGGAAAATGTACTCATTTACATTTTCACACTTTGTTTGGGTCCCCTCAATTAAATTGGACTTAGTTATGCCTTAATAAGCCCTATTTTACATCTACAATCCTAATAAATTACATTTTCCAAAGGGGAAACTTGACAACAATTTATGCCAACACATAAGTAATTACCTTGAGCAATGTGTGTTCCAGGAATAGAGACCTGGGACCCATTCTCCCATGGGCGAATGGGTCCTCCCTAGGCCTTTGGAACCAAATTTAAAATATGTTTTTGGTGGTATTTTAATGTTCCCAAATTAAAATTTCAATGTCAGGTTGTAATGTTTAATTTTTGAGAAATTAAGGATAGATACCTATAAATACAAGGTCTTTTTATCAATTCAAGTCTAAGGAAAAATTATCTAGCAAGAAGACAAATTTCACAAGAGAAAAGATTATGATCAAGAGAATTCAAGGGTAGATTTATTAGTGATTTATTGTAGCAATCAAGATATCAAGCATCATGTCAAAGTCTTATTCATCGTGCATGTTTTTGGAGCTAACATTGTGATGTAGGTTTCAAGTTCCAAGTCAACATTCAAGTCAAGATTCAATCATCAAGATCAACATCCATTGAAGCCATTTCATGCAAGATCAAGATCAAGATTTTAGTCCTCCAAAGGTTTATTCAAGGGTTTGGTGAGTTGCAACATAGTATTGTTCATTCATCATTCATTTCATGTCATTATTTCAATTCAAGGTTTAATTACCAAACTAGGGTTTGACTAAGGAAAACCCTTATACACCAAAAACAAATATTTTTCTCCTCTTTGTGAATATGTAGGTTTAGAGGTTGAAGAAGGATTGAAGACCTCAAAGTGGAAAACTTGCAATAAGTTGTCATATTTGTTGTCAATCCACAAAATCTCACCTACAGACTTTATTTCTGACTGTCCAACATTAAAACTTGGATCAAACAGAAGCTACAAACTGACACCATATGATCCCAAAAGTTGAGTAAAACCTTTGCACAGAGACCCATTCGCCCATGGGCAAACGAGTCCTCGACAGTCTTTAGAAACTGCATTTTGGTGATAGGTACATACCCTCCTACCATTTCCAGATCTGCAAGAAGTTTGTTGTTTCTATCTATGTTATGATTTAAATTGAAGATCTAAGTGTTAGCTTTCATAATTGAGTTGATTTACTATTTTTAGTTTTTCTTCCAAAAGTGTTGTTTAGGCTAATACCCCCATCCTAAATCATAAGGAAACCAATAGATTCCCTCATTGAGTTGGCTCACTTAAGGGTTGTAAGTCAATTCTTTGTGGGGATCTCATTTCCTAATGGAATAAAAGAAAATAGATCCATCTCCATATATATATAATCATCATCATTTTTTTCTTTGTTTTAGTTCCACTCACATATCTCAGAATTTATTTTCCAACTTATCAATGAAAGTCTTTTGGAGACTCCAAAACCTTGTAATGAGGCTCACATTATACATAATGTCTAGCCTTGTGGTTGTCAAATACATTAGAATACTAACTAGTATTTTATATAATGTTGGTTCAACATTTGATCCTTTGTCATCCTTTCTTAGCTTCAATCTTGTTACAGTTGGTGTTTATGTAGGATTACAATTTTCCATATTGAAATATTTTCAAAATATCCTTGGCATACTTGGATTGAGAAATGAATATTTTATTTCCAAAAGGATTAACCTCAATGCCAAGAAAATACTTCATGAGTATGAAATCGATCATCTCAAATTCCTTCTTCATGACTCCTTTAAGAAAATAAATTGATAAATCACCTTTGAATACTAATTCATCAACATACAAACAAACAAATATAATTTAATCTTATTCATTCATCTTTGTATGATACAATGTAGGCTCATTATTGCTTCTACTAAAGCCATAGTATAAGAGGCTCATTTTATTCATAATTATCACTTAGACTTGTCGATGTTGGATTTGACATATCACTTGAGGTAGAACCTAAATAATTTGGACTTGATGGTCCTACATGGTCCTCCACTAAGAGTGCTTGTTGTAAGAGGTGCCACATCACTTGTACCTTATGATATTTTTGGTTGTTTATTTGATGGAGTTTTTGTTTGAATACATGAGTGTGTCATACTTAATGGAGGTGTCACTTGTGGACAACTATATTGAGCTTGAGAGAGCATGAAAGGAGGCACCAATGAGGTTGTACTTGTTGAAATCAATACTTATCTATCATCTTGTGGTAAAATTGTTACAATATTAACTATTTTTTCCAAACTTCCATCCCATGTTTCTCTTCTATGAATTTCACATCTTTGTTGATTATCACTTTTCTAGTTATTTGATTATACAATTTGTAAGCTTTTGATTCATCACTATATTCTACAAAGATACAATTTTATTTCTTTTTAAATATCAATTTTTTTTTCCTAGGAGATGTGCATATGCCATACATCCAAAAACTCTTATATTACAAACATTATGCTTTCTTCCACTCCATGCTTGTTTTGGAATCATATTCTTAACACTCTTAGTTGGGAATTTATTCATTATGTAGACTACACATGCTGCAACCTATTTCTAAGACTCATTGGTACAAATGTTTAGTCTTCAACATACTCTTGACCATGTCCATGATTGTTCTATTCTTTCTCTTGTCATGTCATTTTGTTGTAGTGTGTACCTAGTAGTAAATTACTTGTGTATTCCACAATCCTTGCAAAAATTTAGAAAAATGTTTGAGATATATTCATCATTGCTATTTGTTCTTAGAACTTTAATATAGTTCACGCTTTGCTTCTTAACTAGAGTTTTGAATTGGAAAAATATAGTTAACACATCATGTTTATGTTTCGAAAAATACACCCATATTTTTTTGTTGTAATCATCAATGAGTGTCAAAAAGTAAAAAAATCTACCAATTGAAGGTGTTTTCATTGGTCCACATAAATCAAAGTGAACAATCTCCAATGGTTCCTTTGCTCCAATTGACTTACCAACTAGGAATAATTCTTTGAGTTGTTATCCTAAGATACACCTTTCACATACTTTATTTGGTTTTCATATGAGTGGCGAGCCTTTTACCTTATAGTTTTTGTGTAGAAAATTTATACCTCCAAAATTCAAATGTTTAGATCATATGTGCGAAAGGCAATTCTCATATTTTATTTCTGATTGAAAAGACACATGCAATATAACTTGATTGGAAGCTTAAGTGAGGTTTTTTTTTGCAGAAATTAACTTTGCACTTGAGGAGGTATTACTTGAATGATATTTTGTTGAGATAAATGTGAGATTGCTTAAGATAATTCAACCCTCAAATTTGGTGTCAACTTTAAGGGAAAAATATTTTGTTGGTCATTTGAAAATTTTCTATTAGTTGATTTCTTAGAAGTTAATTGGTCCAAAATTACACATTCTTTGTTTTTTAAAGATACTCTTGGTACCCATTTTAACAAGCTGCCCAACACTTATCAACTTATGCTTTAAACCACAAACAAAATAAACATTTGAAATAGTTTTTTTCTCCCCTACTTAGTTGGAATATTGACATTGTCTTTTCTCATGACTAATACTATTATCATTGCCCAATATAACATATGATTTTACTAGTCTAGATCATATAACATTTCCAAGTTGTCAAATGATTACTACATTCTGACTCTGAAAACCAAACATTGTTTGGACTTTCTTGAGCAACATTGCATGCCAAAAATATACTACCCTAATTTTTTTTCATTATAAACAATTTACATTTTTCTCGCTTGAATCAAATTGTTTATTTCTACACTCATATGTATAATGCCCATATTGAACTTAAGATTTGTCATACCTTTGGTCATGGGACTAATTTTGACTTGGATTTTGGTTGCTACCTCTTCCACTTGAACTTGTAGGACTATTTCTTCCACCTCTTCATGAATTTCTTCATTTTCCTTTTAAGTTAGATTTCCCTTTGCCTCTACCATGACCAATTGAAACTTATGATTTAAAGGAATGCTCCAAATAAGAGCTAAAAGAATGACTTGGCTAGTGCTCATGAGATATTAGAGAGGCATGGAGCTCATTGACATGAAATAGTGATATTTTTTGTCTCTTCTATATAAATAATAATTAACTCAAGCTTTGTGAGTAGGCTCCTTAGAATATTTTCTACTATTATCTTATTTTCAAGGGTTTCATCATGAAATATAATTTGATTAACCAAGCCAATGATTTGTGTAAAAAATGAATCTATAGATTTAGAATCTTTAATATACATAGTTTCAAAATCTCTTCTCAACATTTACAACTTTGTAATTTTTAATTTAGCAATTCCTCCAAAAAACCTTTTCATGTATTGTCTAAAAGATGTAAAAGGGAGCTTTGGAATATTTTTTATGTTATCCATGTCCACATCCTTCTCTGCCTAAGATAATGCATTTCATTTTGCTTCATCGCCAAGTCTAGGAAATCTATTCTCCACAAGCTCTCATATATCTTGAGAGTTGGACAATGTCTTCATTATGGTTGACCAATACTCATTTTTTCTAATAAACTAAGGAATTTTGGGATTTATAAGACTTGCATTAGAAGATGCCATTATTGGCTTAGATACCAAATGAAGGAGAAGGAAGAGAGGGGGAAGGAGCAAAATAGAAAAATTAGAGTAGAGCAAAATAAGTAAAGAATAGAGAAAAAGATTAATGCTTCTATTAGATTGAAATAAAACTTGTTACATATATTTTAGTGAGAGATTTAGCTCTTTTCCATTGTATACCCAAAAAGATACAGTTCTTTTACAAAATTATTGCATAATATTTTTCATACGAGCTTTAACTCTGATTCTTTATTTTGAAAACTTAAAAAGAATTAATAAAATAAGCAAAAACTGTCATGATTACATACAAAAAGAATCTCACAAAATAAGGATACAAATTACTACACAAAAATAACATATTGATATGACATACTTCACCCATGCATAGGAGGCCCATACTAAAGAGGACAAAGGCCCTTGTAGCAAGTAAAGGAAAACAAAATGAAAATAGGGGAGTGCAGTAAATCTATTGAATGTTGAAGTAACACCATAAAGAGACATTATTTGTTGTAGAAAAAAAATAGGACGAGGGTAGATAGCAATCATTATAATTAAAATCCCAACATTCTAAGCAATTGTCAACCTTTTGTAGGCTAATCATCATGCAAAAAATATTTTCTTGCCTTTCATTGCTGCAAATGTGTCTTTTCCATGCTCGTAAACTATTTAATTGTCTTTTTAATTCTCATGGAATTGCAAAAGTCTTCAACACTATTGTATTACCTCCTATTTGATTTTATATTCTATATTTTCCTTATCCATTTTCACCCCAAATAGTGTTAATGCTAGAGTAGGAGAAGGAACCAAAATTTTGATTCTAGAGGTTGTCTTATATTTCAAAGCTATTGATTTACATGACATCTCATTTTTTTTACTCTACATGGTGCAAGTATTGGGCACAACCAAAACACCACTAGGTGGTTGTGATATTTGGGTTAAAACAATCATCTAGTTGAATGGCATCCCCATCTTTCAAAAAACATGACAATAACACCTACAATATGTTCAACATGTTCTTTCTACTAAGCATCAACATAAGTTCTACGCTAATATAGAGATATGCTCTTTTGGG